>JARWLF010001148.1:0-12241 GCA_029853055.1 Scenedesmus sp. KT-U | reverse complement strand
TCCTCGGTGGCGAGCGCGGCCTTGATCATCACGTCGGGGATGTCGTCGAGCGCGACGGAATCGTCGTGGCGGATGCCGCGCCGGCCGACCTCCTGGCCGTAGCGGTCGAGAAAGGTGACGGCGAGCTCTTCGGTCTGCAGCCAATCGTCGTGGGTGTGATAGAAGGCGGGGATCGCGAGCCCGAGCATCACGAAGGCGCCGACGAGGCCGAGCGTCGTCGCCTCGCTCGCGAGATCGAGCGCGACGCGTGCGGGCCCGCGGGCGCGGAACATGTCGGTGAAGGCGGTGAAGCGGCGCCAGAACGCGGACAGGTCGCGCCCGCCGTCGAAGGCGGACGCCGACAGCCAGGCGTCGAGCGCGAGCATACGGCGCTTGACGCGCGTCCACAGGCTGATCTCGCGATCGAAACGCAAGGCCCCACTCCCCCGAAGGTGCCGCACCGGACCCGCCCGTCCCGACGCCGCGAACTCGACAATTAGCAGACCGGACCCCGCGCGGCGATACCTCTCGCGCACGCGATCCCGGGATTGACCGACCCACCCACGCCTGGCAAGCCGTCGCGCGGGCATGGAGAACGCGCCGAACCGGTTTATGTTCGATAGGCAGCCGGCGCAGGATCGGCGTTCCCCGACCCTGCCCCGCAAGCCTCGTGCCGGGCTTGCCGTCGCAAATCGAGACGCGGGCTTTACGTTTCGTTCACCATGGGAGTGGGTTCTTGGCCGCGGTCGACGCAAAACGAGACGACGAGGGCGAAAGCGTGCCGTTCTGGCGCAGGAAGTCCCTCGCGCAGATGAGCGATGCCGAGTGGGAGAGCCTGTGCGACGGCTGCGCGCGCTGCTGTCTCGTCAAGCTCGAGGACGAGGATACGAGCGAGGTCGCCTACACGGACGTCGCCTGCACCCTCCTCGATGCCGGCAGCTGCCGCTGCCGCGACTACGAGAGCCGCCAGGCGAAGGTGCCCGATTGCGTGCGCCTGACGCCGGAGGTGGTCGAGGGCCTCTCCTGGCTGCCCCATACCTGCGCCTACCGCCTGATCGCCGAGGGCCGCGACCTCCCCGCCTGGCACCCCCTCATCACCGGCGACCCCGACAGCGTCCACGCGGCCGGCATCTCGGTGCGCGGGCGGGTCTCCGGCTCGGAGGACGAGATGGGGCTCGTCGAGATCGTGGCGCGGGTGGTGGAATGGCCTTGGGAGGAGTGAGGGGCGGCGGCGGTCAGCCGGCTGCAGTCGCCGTTCGCGATCTCGGGTTCCCGAGCGACGGCCGCGCGTCGCCTTTCCTCGCCGCCGTTCCGTCGCGCCGAGGCTGCGCGGGCGCGAGCACCCGCTCGAGCGCGCTCCAGGCGTGGGCTGAGCGCAGCGCGCGTCTCGTCTCCGCATCGAAGCCGGCGCCGGGATCGCGGGCGAGCGTCGCCTGCGCTACGCGCTCCAGAGTGCGCGCGAGGGCGGGATCCTCGACGAGGACGGCGTTGGGGAAACGTCGCGCCACCTCCGAACGAAGCACCCCTCGGTCCGGCTCGCACTCCGCCCAGCAGAGCCCGTTCGGCGTCGCCGCCGCCGTCAGCCACCCGCAGCCGAGCGGCGCCGTCGCGACCGAGAGGGCGACGCCTGCGCCGCCCCGGCCGTACTGCCTGGGCTGCATCCCCAAGGGCGCGAACGCCTCGTAGAAGCGCGCCACCGAGCCGAAGCCCGAGCCGAAGGCGGCGTCCAGAACGCTCCCGTCGTCCGCCAGGATCGTGCAGGCGTGCTGCTTGCGGCGAATCAGGGCCAGGGCCCGGGGCGTGAGGCCGGCGATCCGCGCGAACACTCGCAGGAAGTGATGGGGGGAGAGCGCCGCCTGGGACGCGGCTTCGTTCAGCGGCGTGACGGTCCCCTCGAGCGCCGCTCGGCAGACCGTCTCGATGACGCGCATGCGCCGCCCCGCCTGGGCCAGCGCCTTGTCGCGCCCTGCGTCGAAGTGTGATCCGGCAGCCATGTCGTTCTCCTTCCGGGCTGCTTTGCGCATGTGCGGGAGATAGCAAGATCCGGGAGGAAATGCAATCGAGAAATGCCCTACGATCGTTCGGCAATCTGCCGCGCGGGCGACGAGCCGGGCCTGCGCCTCTCGACCGAGCGGCGTTCCTCAGGGGAGCGGAAAGATGAAGCACGAACGCATTCGCGAACGAACGTTTCCGGCGTGGCACTTCGCCATGCTCAACGACGACGCTCGCAACACAGCCATCGAGGCGGCGATCCGGGATTTGGATCCGCGGGGCAAGACCGTGTTCGAGATCGGCGCGGGCGCCGGGCTCGTCGCCATGATGTTCGCCCGTCACGGTGCGGCCAAGGTCGTCACCTGCGAGGTGGAGCTGCAGCTCGCCGAGGTGGCGCGCCGCGCGGTTCGGGCGAACGGCTTCGCCGGCACGGTCGAGGTGCTCGCGATGTCGAGCGCCGAGGCGATCGATCGCGGCCTCGTCCCGTTCGAGCCGGACATCGTCTTCACCGAGACGATCGATTGCGGCCTCGTCGGCGAGGGCTTCGCCGCCATCGCGCGCGACGTCGCGCGCATCGCGACGCCGCGGACGGTGATTCTGCCGCAGCGGCTGGTCCAGCTCGGCTATCTCGTGGAATGCGAGGACATCTGGCGGCTCAACCGCGCCGAAACCTGCTGCGGCCTCGATCTCGGCGCCATCGACGACCACACGACCGCGGCGTATTTCCCCGTGCGCGCGCAGGCCTACCGCGTGCGCTCCCTGTCGCCCGTCCTGGAACTGAGGACGCTGGACTACGGCGACCCCGGCCTGCGCGAGGGCTCGGTGCGGGTGGAGCCCTACGCGGACGGCCTGTGCCATGGGCTCGTGTCGTTCTTCAGGGCCCATTTCGGCAGCCACGTCGTCACCAACGACGTCCGCGACGCCGGGCACTGGCATCAGGCCTTCCACCCCCTGCCCGCCCGCACCCGCGTCCGCGCCGGCGAGAGCCGCCGCGTCACGATCGAGCCGAACGGGCGCATCGTCTTCGAGGAGGCCGACCATGTCCTGCAAGGCTGACGTCAGGGACGTGCGCGTCACCGGCGACTTCTCGACGGAAAACGCCGATCTCTGCCGCGACGCGCTCCTCGCCTTCTGCGATTCGCCGTTGTTCCACGACGACGAGCATCGCTACGAGGCCGCCTTCTACGGCCGGCGGTTGCGACCGCACATCCTCAAGCACCTCGACTTCTCGAAGCCGCTGGACGTCTCCCGGCTCGGCTCCTACGCGGCGCTCAGCGCCAATCGCGCGCTCGCGGCGATGAACGAGACGGAGTTCCTGCTGCTGCCCACGGAGGGCTCCCTGCATCGGCCGAGCTTCGAGGACTTCTACGCCGACCACCGGCGCGCGGCCGCCGCGCTCGCCGCGCCCTTTCTCGAGCGATTCCTGTTCGATTGCCTCCGCAGAGAGATCCTCGTCTCCGACAATTGGAGCCTCGTGCGCGTGCGCGACTACTTCCTCGACTTCGCCGAGACGTCGCGCCGGGTCGAACGGCTCCCCTCGGCCGACGCGATCCTCGCCTCGCGGGACCCGGCGACGGCGGCGAAGGACTGGCTTCTGCAGCTGGCGCCCGACTTCCTGCTCGAGTCGAGCCCCATGGCGCGTTACGCCGGCGGGAGCTACGGCGAGATCGGCAGCACCCTGTTCAAGATCATCATCGACGAGCTCGGATACGGAGAGCACGCGCGCAAGCACGCCACGCTGTTCGAGCGGACGCTCGTCTCGGCCGGGCTCGACCCGACGCCGCATCGCTACTTCCAGTATTACCTGAACGGCAGCCTGCTGCTCGCGAACTACTACAACATGATCACCCGCAACAAGCGGAACGTCTTCCGCTACATCGGCGCGATCTACCTCGCCGAGACGGGCTTCATCACCAGCTGCCGGATCTGGCGGGAGGCGCTCGCGCGAGCCCTGCCCGGGCTCGACGTCCGCTATTTCGACGAGCACTGCCACATAGACACCGATCACAGCCGCATGGCCTTCGACGGGCTGGTGGCGCCGGCGATCGAGCGCTACGGCGCCTTCGCGGCGGGCGAAATCGTCCGAGGCTTCGAGGAGGCGCGCTGGCTCGGCGAGTACGCCGAGCGCGATTTCGTCGCGCAGACCCGCTGGAAAGACGAGGCGGAGGCGAACCGGCAGCTCCACGACCGCATCTTCCCGCGGGTCGCGGCCGCCTTCGAGCGCGGCGAGATCAAGCGCGACCGGCTTCACGAGCCGAAGGGGGAGCTGTCCGTCACACACAGCCACGACGGCGACGAGGTCTGCCACATCGTGTCCGGCACGATGGAATTCCTGAACGGGTTCGGCACGTCGTCGATCCTGTCAGCGGGAGAGGGAATCGTGATCCGGCGCGAGCGCCTCCACGGCGCGCTGATCCAGTCGGCGCATTGCGACTACGAGATCTACTCGGTCGGGGACGTCGAGCGATGGCTCTGAAGCGGATGGACCTTCCGCGCACCGGCCGCGTCCTCGTGGAGATTCCCTCCCGCCACGCGCGTGCGCTGATCGACGTGGGCGACAACGGCCTGCGCGTCGTCGACGACCGGTGCCCCCATCGCGGGGGCCCCGTGCACCTCGCCTATCGCGACGCCGACGGTGCGCTGCGCTGCCCCTGGCACGATCGCCGGATCGGCCGCCTGCGGCCCTCCGCCGAGGTCTCGGCCGTGCTCCGAAGGGGCGACGGCGCCCTGACGATCGTGGCGGACGCGCCGCCCGGCGCGCCGTGGCCGGTGCGAGCCCTCGGCGAATGAACGTTCCTCGCGTGATCCTCGAAACCACCTTCGTTGGGATGCGATCATGGACCTCGTCCTGCAATTTCTCCTCGCCGTTCTCGTCCTCATGCTGATCCCCGGGCCGGACATGGCCTATGTCGCCGCGAGCGGCATCGCCTACGGCTCCCGCGGGGCGCTCGTCGCGGCGCTGGGCATCGGCTCGGGCGGTCTCGTGCTGACGGCCACGACGGCCGCGGTGGTCGCCGCCGCCGCGACCATCGACGAGCGGCTGATGACGACGATACAGCTCGTCGGCTGCGTCTATCTGCTCTATCTCGCCGTGCGCACGATCCTGCCCCCGGCGGATGGCGGCGGCGCGGCCAAGACGAACGCGCCCTCGCACGGGGACCTGTTCCTACGGGGCGTGGTGACGAACGTGGCCAACCCGAAGGCGCTCGTGTTCTTCCTCGCCTTCATCCCGCAATTCGTCCCGGCGGACGCGGCGTCCCCCGCCCTGGCGGCCCTGCTCCTGGGCGTGCTGCTGTGCGCGGTCGGCACGACGATCAACTTCCTGATCGGCGTCTCCGGCGCCGCGCTCGGGCGCTTCACGGGCCGCGTCGTCCTCGGCCGCAGCGTCGGGCAATGGGTCGTCGCGGGCGTCTTCGGCGCCATCGCGATCAGCTATCTGGGCAGCCTCGCCGCGTAGGGCGCGTGAGGGAGCCGCTTGCCCCCGCCCGCGCGCGGCGCTAAAGGCTGCTGCGCGAGGAGCGCTTCATGGCAGACGACATCGTGGCAAACGACATCGTGGCAAACGACCCCGTCACCGCCGCCTTGCTCGTCATCGGCGACGAGATCCTCTCCGGCCGCACCAAGGACAAGAATATCGGCCATATCGCCGAATATCTGACCGGGATCGGCATCGACCTGCGCGAGGTGCGCGTCGTGCCCGACGTCGCCGAGGAGATCGTCGCGGCGGTGAACGCGCTGCGCGCCCGCTACACCTACCTGTTCACGACCGGCGGCATCGGTCCCACCCACGACGACATCACCGCCGACTGCATCGCGCAGGCGCTCGGGCGCGGGATCGACATCGATCCGCGCGCGGTGGCGATGATGCGCGAGCGCTACGCGGAGGGCGAGCTCAACGAGGCGCGGCTGCGCATGGCGCGCATCCCCGAGGGCGCGGATCTCATCGAGAACCCGATCTCGAAGGCGCCGGGCTTCATGATCGAGAACGTGATCGTCATGGCGGGCGTGCCCTCGATCATGCAGGCCATGCTCGACGCCGTCGCGCCGCGTCTGCGCGCGGGCGCGCGCATGATCGTCGAGACGATCGACGCCGCCGGCCTCGCCGAGGGCCATTACGCGAGCGGGCTCAGTGCGATCGCGCAGGCGCACGACGGCGTCTCGCTCGGCTCCTACCCGTCCTTCACCGGCAGCGGCTTCCGCAACCAGATCGTCGTGCGCGGGCGCGACGCGCAGGCGGTGGCGGGCGCGGCCGAGGCGGTGCGGGCGCTGCTCGTCGGCCTGTCCGGCGACGCGGCCCCGATCTGACCCCGACCCCCGATCCGCTGTTCTGCCCACCGAGAGGCGACCCTCATGAGCCCCGTTCCGCCCAAAGCCTTCCCCGTCTCCTGGGATCAGTTCCACCGCGACGCGCGCGCCCTCGCCTGGCGGCTCGCCGAGAGCGGCCCCTTCGAGGGGATCGTCTGCATCACCCGCGGCGGCCTCGTGCCGGCGGCGATCATCGCGCGCGAGCTCGAGATCCGGCTGATCGAGACGGTCTGCGTCGCGAGCTATCACGACTACCAGAACCAGGGGCAGCTCGTCGTCCTCAAGGACATCGCCGAGAAGGTGCGCTCCCTCGGCGAGGGCGGCGGCAAGGTGCTCGTGATCGACGACTTGACGGACACCGGCAAGACGGCGCGCGTCGTGCGCGAGATGATGCCGAACGCCCATTTCGCCACCGTCTACGCCAAGCCCGCCGGCCGCCCGCTGGTCGATACCTTCGTCACCGAAGTGAGCCAGGACACCTGGATCTACTTCCCCTGGGACATGGGCCTCACCTTCCAGCCCCCGATCCGCGACGGCGCGCAAGGCTGAGGGGACGGGGCGGCTCTTCCTGCGCGCCGAGCGACGGTCCGGCCGGGAACGAAGCCTAACCGGTCGTCGCGTCCCCCTTCGCCGCCTGCCAGTGCCGCTCCATCTCCTCGAGCGTGGCGTCGGCGAGCGTGCGCCCCTGCGCGGCGAGCGCGTCCTCGATCGCGGCGAAGCGGCGGGTGAACTTGACGTTCGTGCCCATCAGGGCGGCTTCGGGGTCGATGCCGCTGTGGCGCGCGAGGTTCGCCACCGCGAACAGGAGATCGCCGATCTCGTCCTGAACGCGCGCGCGATCGCCGCTCGCGAGCGCCTCCTTCGTCTCGGATAGCTCCTCCTCGATCTTGGCGATCACCTGCGCCGTGTCCGGCCAATCGAAGCCGACGCTCGCGGCGCGTTTGGAGAGCTTGTCGGCGCGCGCGAGCGCGGGGGCGTTGCGCGGCACGTCGTCGAGGAGCCGCTCGGGCGCGAGGCCGCGGCGGGCGGCGCGCTCGGCCTTCTCGGCGGCCTTGATCTCCCCCCACATCCGCTTGATCTCGTCGGGCGAGCGGGTGCGCGCCTCGCCGAAGACGTGCGGATGGCGCCGGATCAGCTTCTCGGTGATGGCCTGGACCACGTCGCCGAAGGCGAAGGCGCCCGCCTCCTCGGCCATGCGCGCGTGGAAGACGACCTGCAGGAGGAGATCGCCGAGCTCGTCGCGCAGATCGGCGAGATCCCCGCGCGCGATCGCGTCCGCCACCTCGTAGGCCTCCTCGATCGTGTAGGGCGCGATCGTCTCGAAGCTCTGGGCCACGTCCCAGGCGCAGCCGCTCTCGCGGTCGCGCAAGGCGGCCATGATCGCGATCAGGCGCTCGATGTCGGGGGAGGGGGTCACGGACGGCTCCGGGAGGGCGCATGGTTCACCCCCTCTTAACGCGCTCTCGCCAGGATGACGAGGATTCGTGTCGTCGAAGTAGCGTTCCATGCACCATGACAGCGCCGAGATCCTGCCCTTCGGCAAGGCCCGTTCCCACCATCGAGCCTTCGCTCCGCGCTTCCGAGAACCCTGCCAGAAGTCCCTCCTCGACGCCGCCTACGGCAGCGGCGGCCTGCCCGTCGCCGCCGCCGACGGGGCGACGAAGCGCGTCGCCGCGCGGCTGACGCTGATGGGCCTCCTCGACATCGCCGAGATCGACGAGGCGGGCGGGGCGCGCCGCCTGCGGGCGTCCGAGGCGATGCTCGCCGATCTCGCGCGGCCCTGGCACCTCGCGCGCCCGCGCACGGCCCTCTAGGCACGCCTGCCCGCGCCGGGGGCTTCCCCCCGCGCCTCCTCCGCGCTTTGATCGGCGCCGACCGACCCGAGAGCGCGAGGGATGCGAGCATGAGGAAGCTGACCCGAGACGAGATGGCCGCCCGCGTCGCCGCCGACATTCCGGAGGGCGCCTACGTCAATCTCGGCATCGGCCTGCCGACCCGCGTCGCCGATCATCTGCCGGCGGATCGCGAGATCGTGCTGCACACCGAGAACGGCCTCCTCGGCATGGGCCCCCGCCCGCCCGCCGGCGAGGAGGACCCGGAGCTGATCAATGCCGGCAAGCAGCCGGTGACGGCACGCACCGGCGCGGCCTATTTCCACCACGCCGACAGCTTCGCCATGATGCGCGGCGGCCATCTCGACTTCTGCGTGCTCGGCGCCTTCCAGGTCTCGGTGGCGGGCGACCTCGCCAATTGGCACACGGGCGCGCCCGATGCGATCCCCGCCGTCGGCGGCGCGATGGACCTCGCCATCGGCGCCAAGCGCGTCTTCGTGATGATGGAGCACCTGACGAAGGACGGGCGCTCGAAGATCGTGCCCGATTGCACCTACCCGCTCACCGGCCGCGCCTGCGTCTCGCGCATCTACACCGACCTCGCGACGATCGACGTCACCCCCGAGGGGCTGTTCGCACGCGACCTCGTGGAGGGGCTCGACATCGCGGCTTTGGCGGAGCTGTCGGGCGTTCCGCTGCGGGGGTGAATCCCTCCCCGGAGGGGAGGGTGGCCCCTGAGCGGAGCGAAAGGGGTCGGGTGGGGCCCGACGCTCGCAGGACGATCTCCACCCGGGCCCCACCCGGCCTTTCTCGCTTCGCTCGCAAGTCCACCCTCCCCGTAGGGCTACGAGATTCACACATCGTGATCTGCGCATGGGAACAGGCGGACGAGGCGTCGTCGGTCTTTATCCAATGCCGGCAGGTCTTCATTACGGTTTCGATGCCGTCATTCCGGGGCGCGAAGCGAGCCCGGAACCCAGAACCCCGACCTATGACGAGCAGCCTATAGGCTGCGTCCCTCGACGCATCCGAGGCGTGAACGTGTGCAACGAGCGCGCATGCGCGCTCGAACAATCGTCGGGAGTCTGGGTTCCGGGCTCGCTTCGCGCCCCGGAATGACGGCGGTGGATGGGTTTTCGACCTTCCACGAAGGGAAATCGCCTGTGTCCGCCGAACGCATGCAGGAACGGCGAGGTGTGCATCTCGTAGCCCTCCGGGGAGGGATGTGAGCGCGCATCGCCTCCTCACTTGCAAATGCTTCGCATCTGCATTAACCTTCCCTCGACTTCACCGACGACGAACGAGGAGAGCGCATGTCGAGGTCGTATCTGCGCGGTTTGGTGATGGGGAGCGCGTGCGCGTTCGCTTTGGCGGTGCCGGTTTCCGCGCAGGAGGGGCCGCCGCTGCGGGTGCTCGCGACGGTCGGCATGATCGCGGACGTCGCCGCCAACGTCGCGGGGGAATGCGCATCGGTCGAGGCGCTGCTCGGCCCGGGCGTCGACCCGCATTATTATTCCGCGACGCCGTCGGACGTGCGCAGGCTCGGCGAGGCGGAGCTGATCCTCTATGTCGACACCGCGCTCGAGGAGCAGCTCGCCGCCGTGCTCGAGCGCTTCGCGCAGCGCACCCCCACGATCGGACTTCTCGCCGCCGCGCTCGGGGAGGACGATCTCCTCGAGGATCCGGAAGAGGCCGGCGCCGTCGATCCCCACGTCTGGATGGACGTCTCGCGCTGGGCCCGCATCGTCCCCGTGATCGAGGCGGCGATCGCCGAGCAGCGCCCGGCCTGCGCGGCGGGCCTCGCCGAGCGGGCCGCCGCCTACACGGCCGAACTCGAGGCGCTGCACGCGTGGGTCGGCGAGAGCATCGCGACGATCCCCGAGGAGCGCCGTCTCCTCGTCACCGCGCACGACGCCTTCGGCTATTTCGCCGACGCCTACGGCATGGAGGCGAGCGAGGCGATCGAGGGGATCAGCACCGCCTCCGAGGCGAGCATCGCCGACATCCGCGCGGTGGCCGATTTCGTCGTGGAGCGCGGCGTGCCCGCGGTCTTCGTCGAGACGACGGTGAGCCCGCGCACGATCGAGGCGCTCGTCCAGGAGGTCCGCGCCCGCGGAGCCGAGGTGGCGATCGGCGGCGCGCTGCATTCGGACGCGATGGGGGCTGCCGGCACGATCGGCGAGACCTATATCGGCATGATCTACGAGAATACGGTGATCATCGTCGAGGCGCTCGGCGGCACCCCCGCACCGCTCCCGGAGGCGCTCGCCGCCTTCGCCGCGCGCGCGGGCGTTTCGAATTGACGTCTCGCACCCCCGAGGGCCGCCCGTGACAGCGCTCAGTGCGCTCCTGTCGAGCAGCATCGTCCAGACCGTCGCCCTCGGGGCGGCGGTCTTGGGCGTCGTGGGGGGCGTGCTCGGGGTCTTCGCGGTCCTGCGCAAGCAGAGCCTCGTCGGCGACACGCTCAGCCACGCGGCGCTGCCGGGCGTGTGCCTCGGTTTCATGGTGGCGGGCGCGCGCGATCTGTCGAGCATCCTCGCCGGCGCCTTCCTCTCCGGAGCGCTCGCGGCGCTCACCGTCATGCTGATCGCGCGCGCGACGAAGCTGAAGACGGACGCCGCGCTCGGCATCGTGCTCAGCGTCTATTTCGCGGTGGGAATCGTCCTCCTCACGCATCTGCAGGCGACGGGCGCCGCCGGTCAGGCGGGGCTCTCGACCTTTCTCTTCGGGCAGGCGGCGGCGATCCTGCGCTCGGATCTGTGGATCCTCGGCGGCGTGACGGCGGCCGTCCTCGCGCTCGTCGCCCTGCTCTGGAAGGAGTTCAAGCTCGTCTCCTTCGATCCGGATTACGCCCGCGCCATGGGCTTTCCCGTCCTCGCGCTCGAGACGCTCCTCAGTCGTCGTCGGGCTGCAGATGGTGGGCGTCGTCCTGATGGTGGCGATGCTGATCGCGCCGGCCGCCGCCGCGCGGCAATGGACGAAGAGCCTGGAGGGCATGGTCCTCCTCGCCGCCTTCTTCGGCGCGGTGTCGGGGGTCGTCGGCGCGCTGATCAGCGCGGGCGCGCGCGGGCTCGCGACGGGGCCCGTCGTGGTGCTCGTCGCGAGCGCGATCGTGCTCGTCTCGATCCTCCTCGCGCCCGAGCGCGGGCTCGCCTGGCGCGCGCTCGCGGCCGCCCGGCAGCGCCGCGGTCTCGAGGCGCGTCGCGTGCTCGCGACCATGTCCGCCCTCTCCGACGCCCACGGGGATCCCGCCTACCGCGCCGAGCAGGGCATGCTCGACGCCTATCACGGCACCCCGACCGCCGACGCGCTCGCGCGGCTCGAAGCGCGCGGCCTCGTCGAGCGCGTCGACCATCCGCCCGAGACGAGCCCGCATTTCGCGCTGACCGAGGCCGGCCGCGCGCAGGCGCGCGTCGACGGCGGCGAGGCGCCCGAGACCGCGGAGGAACGCCCATGATCGAGGCCTTCCTCGGCTCGATCCCTGCGATGATCGTGACGACCGGCATCCTCGTCGGCGTCGCGGCCTCGCTTCTCGGCACCTTCCTCGTCCTGCGCGGCTCGGCCATGCTGACGGACGCGATCAGCCATTCGATCGTGTTCGGGATCATCGTCGTATGGCTTCTCACCCGCGACGTCGGCGGGCCGCTCTCGCTCCTCGGCGCGGGGGCGACGGGGGTGCTCACCGTCGTGCTGTCGGAGGCGCTCGCGCGCTCGCGCCTCGTGGCGAGCGACGCCGCGATCGGGCTCGTCTTTCCCGCGCTCTTCGCCGCAGGCGTGCTCCTGATCAGCCTGTTCGCGCGCGACGTCCACATCCACGCCGAGAGCGTGCTGCTCGGCGAGATCGCCTTCGTTTGGCTCCACACCGTCGAGATCGCCGGCCATGCCGTGCCCGTGACGGTGCTGACGCTTCTCGTCGTGCTCGCGGTGAACCTCGCTTTCGTGGTGCTCCTGTGGAAGGAGCTCGAGCTCGCCGTGTTCGACCCCGCGCTCGCGGCCGCGCTCGGTCTCGCGCCGGGGCTGATCTTCTACGCGCTCCTCGCGCTGACGAGCGTCACGGCGGTGGCCTCCTTCGACGCGGTCGGCGCGATCCTGTTCATCGCCTTCGTGATCGTGCCGCCGGCGACCGCCTATCT
>JARWLF010001147.1:0-11215 GCA_029853055.1 Scenedesmus sp. KT-U | reverse complement strand
TTTGTGTGGTCTGGTGAAGCTTATCTTTCTTACAGTTTAGGTGCTATTTCTCTTATGGGATTCACTGCTTGTTGTATGGCTTGGTTCAACAACACGGCATATCCTAGCGAATTTTACGGTCCAACGGGTGGACGTCTGCGCCCTTTAAATCAGAAATGATTTTCAAAATTGAGAAAAGTGCTAGAAAAGCGAAAATTTATTGCGCACTCTTACATTCAATTAGATTTTAATTTCATTAGATTTTAAAATTTCTTTAGGCAGAGCCTTGGTTTTAAATTCTTTAAAATTCTTTAAAATTCGAGATTCAAAATCAATTAAATTCAAGAGAAAATTTCGTTTACTAGCAACGAAGTTTATTGACAAATTTGCTTGTCAATAAAAACGTTCAACGACTATTATTCCAACTATTCCCGCCTTGCCCAAGCCCTAACCCTAACCTACCTAACCCTAATTCTTCGGGTAGGGGAGGGCAGGCAGTTTTTTTGCTGGGCAGGGCGATTAGTTGAAAGCATTCCTGAAAAATTGCGGACCGGGGTTTGCTTAAAAAACTTCTCAACAATTTTTCTGTCTGCACGCTAGAGCGCTATAGCGCTCTAGCTCTCTAGCGATCTAGTGCTCTAGCCGAAGGCACCCTTAGTTATTGCTAAGGGCTAGGGTTGGAGAGGAACTGTCCTGCCTTGCCTGCCTTCTTTTTTTTAGCCTACCCTAACCCTAACCCTAACCCTAACCCTTCGGGTAGGGTAGGGCAGGGTAGGCTAAAAAAAGAAGGCAAGCAAGGCAGTAGGTACTCTAAGCCAGCGCATCCGGCTAAAGAAATGGCAGCGAAAGAAATGGCAGAGCAGAAAAATTGATCACATAGTCTGAACTTTTGGGAAACCAAAAGAAGTCTTTAAAGACATAAACAAAAATTCAAAAAAAGCAAATCAAAAATTTATTTGTTTATTTTCTAGAACTTATTTCATGGCAAACTTTCTTTTTATAATTTTAATACACAAAAAAATATTCTGCCTCTTCCCTAGCTTTTGGCAAGAATGGGAAGGGCCAGAGTTATGGGTAGGACAAAGTCCAACTGGAGGGGTTCTGCTCTCGCGTAGCTTTATCGCGCTAGCCCCAGCCCCAGCCCCAGCCCCAGCCCCAGCCCCAGCCCCAGCCCCAGCCCTTCGGGCAGGGGCAGGGGCAGGGGCAGGGGCAGGGGCAGGGGCTGGGGCAATGGGTAAATTAGGTAAATTAGGTAAATTGGGGATATTATGTAAATTGGGCAGGACTTCGTCCTGGAGGATTTCATCCCCAACTTTAGAGGAGGCAAAAAAATTGAACAACTTTCACCCAGCACCGCAAGGAGGCTGTCAGGTACTAGCCGTTGGTGATGATCCAGTCGCTAGGGCTACGCCCATTGCCCCAGCCCCTGCCCCAGCCCCTGCCCCAGCCTTCGGCTGGGGGCAAGCAGGTGGGGACGATCTAATCGTTGGGGATGCTGAAAGAAGATTACCATTGGATATAACGATTGCTTGTAATGGTGGTGTTTATGAAATTCGGAATAAGAAAAAAAATAAATCTTATTATGGTGAAAGTCAAAACATTTTGAAAAGGTTTTCAGATCATTATAATCGTTTAATGGAAGAGGTGCATGAGTGTGCATTGCTCCGCGATGATTTTAAAGAACAAAACAAAAGTTTAGAAGAGTTTAGTTTTGTTGTGTTAGAAGCAGGTCCTGAATATGCTGATGTGGGCTTCGCCCGCAAAGACGTGTTGAAAAACAAAATGAATACATTAGAAATAATCGAGATAGATGTTACAATCAAGTAACACTTCCTAAAAAGAGATGTATTCGTCGTCCAGTCATGGCATTAGGTCAACGCTATAACACAGATCGTATAGCAGCAGAAGCTTTAAGGATGGGGCGCTCAACACTCAAACGCTATATCGCGAATCCTAATATGCCTGAGTATTTTTATTTACCAGAAGAACCTTATGGAGAAACTCCAATTTTTGGGAAACAAGGAGATGGCCCAAGTGTATTATTTAATAGTATAAAAGAAGCTGTTGAAGCAGGGTATGCAACAAATACTCAAAATGCTCGCAGAAAAATCAAACGCCAAGAAGAAGGTTGGAGATATGCTCATTTCAATGAGAATGGTACATCAAAACGTGAACCATATACTTTAAAACCAGGAGAAATGAGCTATGAACAGTATAAAAACACAATCAATGTCGTAGCCTTAGAGTCGGCTACGTCTGAGAGTTCTTTTTGATTTGTTATATTTGATTTTCTTTGCCTTCCTTTTTAGGGTTGGGGATTCATCCTCAACCATCCCTAACTCTAGCTGTAGGCTAGGCAAAGAAATTTGTTTATTTAACATATTTGCCAGAAGCGTCTCAATCACAAGCTTTTACTTTCTTAGTTCGTGACCAACGTTTAGGTGCTAACGTAGCATCTGCACAAGGTCCTACAGGTTTAGGTAAATACTTAATGAGATCACCTACAGGAGAAATCATCTTTGGTGGTGAAACAATGCGCTTCTGGGATTTCCGTGGTCCATGGCTAGAACCTTTACGTGGCCCTAATGGATTAGATTTAAACAAATTAAAAAATGATATTCAACCATGGCAAGAACGCCGTGCTGCTGAATATATGACTCATGCTCCTTTAGGATCATTAAACTCTGTAGGTGGTGTTGCTACTGAAATTAACGCGGTAAACTTTGTATCTCCACGTTCTTGGTTAGCTACTTCACACTTTGTTTTAGGTTTCTTCTTCTTTGTTGGTCACTTATGGCACGCTGGGCGTGCACGTGCAGCAGCTGCTGGATTCGAAAAAGGTATTGACCGTTTAGATGAACCAGTTTTATCTATGAGACCTTTAGATTAAACAACTGCCCCTGCCCTTAGCCCCAGCCCTGCCCCTGCCCTAGCCCTTGCCGAAGGCTAGGGCAGGGGCAGGGCTGGGGCTAAGGGCTAGGGCAAAGGGCTAACAGGCGCAAATTCTATTTAAATTGACTGCTTGTTTCCTCTAATTTTTTTATTTGTCTGGCCTAAGTGCCTGTAATACAGGCACTTAGGCCCTGCCTATTTTTTATGCTTTGCCTACCCTGCCTAGCCCTAATGCTAGCTCTAGCACTTAGCCCTAGCCCCAGCCCTTGTTTTTTTTTAGCCAAAGGCTAAAAAAAAGGAAGGCTAGGGCTAGGGCAGGTTATTGCTGCGCATTTTTTTGCGCTAGCGCGCTTTGGCCTTAGTGCCAGTAATACTGGCTAAATATTAGTATTGGCCCTTTATATTAGTATTGGCCCTTTATATTAGTATTAACCCTTTATATTAGTATTGGCCTTAGTGCCTGGTTTTTTTAGTCGGCCTTCGCCCTACAAAAAAGAGACTAAATTTCTAAGCGCCTGGGCGCACTAAAAAATTATAGTTCTATAAAAAAACAAAAATTGACAAAATTTGAAATTTTGTTAAATTAAAAATAGGAATGTTCAAAAAACCAAAATATGAAAATCAAAAATCATAGTGCCCCTCCCCTTGCCTGCCCGTAGGGCTAAGGGCTAGGAGGGGCTAAGGTTCTCAGGTAGACTGAGATGCAAGCATCTCAGTCACCTACAAGAAAAAATTTTATGGAGAGTTTGATCCTGGCTCAGGACGAACGCTGGCGGTATGCTTAACACATGCAAGTCGAACGAGATCTCTTTTTCTTGCCCAATGGCTTGCCCATAGGGCAGAAAAGGAAGATTGCAGTGGCGTACGGGTGAGTAACACGTAAGAACTTACCTTTTGGCGAGGGATAACAGCGGGAAACTGCTGCTAATACCCCATAATGCTGAGGAGCGAAAAGTGAAAACTGCCAAGAGAGAGGCTTGCGTCTGATTAGCTAGTTGGGGGGGTAATGGCTTCCCAAGGCGACGATCAGTAGCTGGTCTGAGAGGATGATCAGCCACACTGGGACTGAGACACGGCCCAGACTTCTACGGAAGGCAGCAGTGGGGAATTTTCCACAATGGGCGAAAGCCTGATGGAGCAATACCGCGTGAGTGAAGAAGGTTCGTGGACTGTAAAGCTCTTTTCTTAAGGAAGAATAAATGACGGTACTTAAGGAATAAGCACCGGCTAACTCTGTGCCAGCAGCCGCGGTAATACAGGGGGTGCAAGCGTTGTCCGGAATGATTGGGCGTAAAGCATCTGTAGGTGGTTTCTAAAGTCAACTGTCAAATCCCAGAGCTCAACTTTGGACAGGCGGTTGAGTACTTAGGAACTTGAGTATGGTAGGGGCAGAGGGAATTCCTAGTGGAGCGGTGAAATGCACAGAGATTAGGAAGAACACCAGTGGCGAAAGCGCTCTGCTGGGCCATGACTGACACTGAGAGATGAAAGTTAGGGGAGCGAAAAGGATTAGATACCCTTGTAGTCCTAACCGTAAACGATGGATACTAAATGCTGTCAAAAACAGTGTTGAAGCTAACGCGTTAAGTATCCCGCCTGGGGAGTATGCTCGCAAGAGTGAAACTCAAAGGAATTGACGGGGACCCGCACAAGCAGTGGATTATGTGGTTTAATTCGATGATACACGAAGAACCTTACCAGGGATTGACATGCCAAGAACTTTCTAGAGATAGATCGGTGCCTTTTTCTTCTAACTCCTAGCCTTCGGGCAAAGGGAAGGAAGAATTTGGAACTTGGACACAGGTGGTGCATGGCTGTCGTCAGCTCGTGCCGTGAGGTGTAGAGTTAAGTCTTCTAACGAGCGCAACCCTTGTCTTTAGTTAAAATAACTCTAAAGAGACTGCCGGTGTAAGCCGGAGGAAGGAGAGGATGACGTCAAGTCAGCATGCCCCTTACATCCTGGGCTACACACGTAATACAATGGCTAAGACAACAGGAAGCGAACCCGCGAGGGGGAGCGAATCCCTCAAACTTAGCCTCAGTTCGGATTGTAGGCTGCAACTCGCCTGCATGAAGCCGGAATTGCTAGTAATCGCCAGTCAGCTATATGGCGGTGAATACGTTCTCGGGTCTTGTACACACCGCCCGTCACATGCTGGAAGCCGATTTGTCCCGAAGACAGGACGTTAACCCCATCTCCTAGCCTTCGGCAAGGGGATGGGGAGGCTAATGTCAACGGTTGGGTTGGTGACTAATATGAAGTCGTAACAAGGTATCCGTACTGGAAGGTGTGGATGGAGAATCTTTTTTTCATACTGGACTTCTCAAGTCCAGTACAACAAAATTTTTTTGTTTTTACTATGACTATCTGCTTTTTGTTGATGAGTCATAGTAAAAACTATAGGACCATTAGCTCAGTTGGTTAGAGCGCTCGCTTGATAAGCGAGAGGTCACTGGTTCAAGTCCAGTATGGTCCAGCTTTCCACTTTTTTTTTATTCGACTGCCCTAGCCCTAGCCTTCTTTTTTTAGCCTTCGGCTAAAAAAAACAAGGGCAGGGCAGTCGAATAAAAAAAAAGAAGGCCACAGGCTGGGGGCAACAAATGAAAATTTCACTGAAAAACAAATGAAGGGAATATAGCTCAGTTGGTAGAGCACTGCCTTTGCAAGGCAGGGGCCAAGGGTTCGAATCCCTTTATTTCCACCCATCTATTTAGCTCTGCAACTCTAGGGCTACGCCCTTGCCTACCCTGCCCAAAGGGCTAGGGTACCGGGCTAGCGCTGCTGGGTGAAACCCTGACAGCGCGGAGGTCTTAGCTACCTGCGAACTTAAGTCCGCAGGTGCCATTTTTTTTGAGTCGTGAGGCAGTGGCTTTCTTTTTTTTTTATTCGACTGCCCTAGCCCTGCCCTTGCCTTCGGCAAGGGCAGGGCTAGGGCAGTCGAATAAAAAAAATAAAGTGCAATAGGTGTGATCTAAGACAATTTTTCTACTAGGGTTGGTGAAGTATCCCAGCCTGTACCAGCGGTGTAGCACCGCGGGCTATCCGCACTGGTGAGGGGGATTTATCCCCCTCACCAGTGCGGATGGTAGCCTGCGAACGTTGTTCGCAGGTGGGAGTTAGGTCAAAGAAAGGAAGGCTTACGGTGGAGACCTAGGCACTCAGAGACGATGAAGGGCGCAGATACCGGCGATACGCTTCGGGGAGCTGGTAACAAGCATAGATCCGAAGATTCCCGAATAGGGCAACCTCTCTCTGCCTACCCTACCCGA
Organism: Scenedesmus sp. KT-U; assembly: GCA_029853055.1. Lineage (NCBI taxonomy): Eukaryota > Viridiplantae > Chlorophyta > Chlorophyceae > Sphaeropleales > Scenedesmaceae > Scenedesmus > Scenedesmus sp. KT-U. The sequence goes on along the minus strand of JARWLF010001147.1, from coordinate 5,074 downwards.
AGGGTAGGGTAGGCAAAAAACGAGAACTCCTTTTTGAATTCATAGAAAAGGAAGAGGCAACCCGGTGAACTGAAACATCTCAGTAGCCGGAGGAAAAGAAAGCAAAAGCGATTCCCGTAGTAGCGGCGAGCGAAGTGGGAATAGCCTAAACTACCTGCTTTCCCTTCGGGGAAAGCAGGTGGGGTCGTGGGAATCCAAAAAAACCTACCTGCCCTAGCCTAGCCCTAGCCTTCTTTTTTTAGCCTTCGGCTAAAAAAAACAAGGGCAGGGCAAGGCAAGGGCTTGGGTAGGTTGTTAGAAAAAAGACGAAGCAGCTGAATCCTGCACCATAGATGGTGAAAGTCCAGTAGTCGACAGTTTCAAAATTTGAGAAAATCCCGAGTAGCATGGGGCACGTGGAATCCCGTGTGAATCTGCGAGGACCACCTCGTAAGGCTAAATACTCCTGAGTGACCGATAGTGAAGAAGTACAGCGATGGAAAGGTGAAATAGAACCCCCGTAGGGGAGTGAAAAAGAACATGAAACCGTAAGCTGACAAGCAGTTGGAGGATACATTATATCTGACAGCGTGCCTGTTGAAGAATGAGCCGGCGACTTATAGGATGTGGCAGGGTTAAGGAAGAATCTCCGGAGCCCAAGCGAAAGCGAGTCTGAACAGGGCGTCAAGTCACTTCTTATGGACCCGAACCTGGATGATCTAATCATGGCCAAGTTGAAGCTTGGGTAACACTAAGTGGAGGACTGAACTCACTGATGTTGAAAAATCAGGAGATGAGCTGTGATTAGCGGTGAAATTCCAATCGAATTCAGAGCTAGCTGGATCTCCCCGAAATGCGTTGAGGCGCAGCGGCGACGATGTCCTGTCTAAGGGTAGAGCGACTGTTTCGGTGCGGGCTGCGAGAGCGGTACCAAGTCGTGGCAAACTCCGAATATTAGGCATCCACGCTGGTGAGGGGGATAAATCCCCCAACCAGCGCGGATAGCCCGCGGTGGCAGGGTTTAACCCAGCACCGCGGGCAGTGGATTCCGTGAGCCAGTGAGACTGTGGGAGATAAGTTTCATAGTCAAGAGGGAAACAGCCCAGACCATCAGCTAAGGCCCCTAAATGGCTGCTAAGTGGAAAAGGATGTGAGAATGCTGAAACAACCAGGAGGTTCGCTTAGAAGCAGCTATTCCTTGAAAGAGTGCGTAATAGCTCACTGGTAAAGCGTTCTTGCGCCGACAATGGCCGGGACTAAGCAGCCTGCCGAAGCTATGGGATTTGTTCATCTTTATCTCCGCCCCTGCTGGGCAGAGCCCTTAGCGCATAGCCTCTAGGCAGAAGGAGGGGAGAATAGAGAAAGTGAATCGGTAGGGGAGCGTTCTGCAGTGGGTGAAGCTTTGACGTAAGTTTGAGTGGACAGTGCAGAAGTGAGAATGTCGGCTTGAGTAACGAAAACATTGGTGAGAATCCAATGCCCCGAAAACCTAAGGGTTCCTCTACAAGGTTCGTCCGTGGGGGGTGAGTCAGGACCTAAGGCGAGGCCGAGCGGCGTAGTCGATGGCAAACAGGCGAATATTCCTGTACTCATTTTTGTGGGTCCCGAGGGACGAAGGAAGCTAAGTTGGGTCTATAGTTGGATTGTAGTGGAAGCGTTCAAAGTGTTGAGAGGTCGAAGAAAAACGAATCTTGAGCTGAGGCGTAATCCCGCTTTCTAGACTTGCTCTAGATAAGCGCCAATGATGTTATACTTCCAAGAAAAGCTCGTACACCTATGTCTTTATAAAAAGACATAAAACACAAAAATGACCTGTACCATAAACCGACACAGGTAGGTTGGTAGAGAATACTGAGGGGCGCGAGAGAACTCTCTCTAAGGAACTCGGCAAACTGGCCCCGTAACTTCGGGAGAAGGGGCGCCCTTTCTGTAAAAAGGAAGGGCCGCAGGGAATCGGTTCTGGCAACTGTTTATCAAAAACACAGGTCTCCGCAAAGTCGTAAGACAATATATGGGGGCTGACGCCTGCCCAGTGCCGGAAGGTCAAGGAAGTTGGTTAGAGTTTTCTCGAAGCTGACGACCGAAGCCCCGGTGAACGGCGGCTGTAACTATGACAGTCCTAAGGTAGCGAAATTCATTGTCGAGTAAGTTTCGACCTGCACGAAAGGCGTAATGATCAGAACGCTGTCTCGGAGAGAGACTCGGTGAAATAGACTTGTCCGTGAAGATGCGGACTACTAATACTTGGACAGAAAGACCCTATGAAGCTTGACTGTATCTTGGAATTGGGTTCGGGCTTTTCTTGCGCAGCCTAGGTGGGAGGCGTTGAAGATTTCCTTCCGGGGAAGTTGGAGCCATCAGTGAGAGACCACTCTGGAAAGGCTAGAATCCTAATGGTGATCCTTGAATCAGGACACTTGACAGTTTCAGGTGGGCAGTTTCTCTGGGGCGGAGGCCTCATAAAAGGTAACTGAGGCGCGCAAAGGTCCCCTCAGTCTGGACGGAAATCAGACATTGAGTGTAAAGGCAAAAGGGGGCTTGACTGCAAGACCTACAAGTCGAGCAGGAGCGAAAGCTGGCCTTAGTGATCCGACGGTACCGGGTGGAAGGGCCGTCGCTCAACGAATAAAAGTTACTCTAGGGATAACAGGCTGATCTTCTCCAAGAGTTCACATCGACGAGAAGGTTTGGCACCTCGATGTCGGCTCATCACATCCTGGGGCTGTAGTAGGTCCCAAGGGTTGGGCTGTTCGCCCATTAAAGTGGTACGTGAGCTGGGTTCAGAACGTCGTAAGACAGTTCGGTCCATATCCGGTATTAGCGTTAGAATATTGAGGTCAGTCGCTCATAGTACGAGAGGACCTGTAGCGAACATGCCTATAGTGTACCTGTTATTTTTCCAAAAGTAAACGCAGGGTAGCTACGCATGGAGTGAATAAGTACTGAATGCATCTAAGTACGAAGTCCAGACCAAGATGAGTATTCTCTGAAGCCGCAGCAAGACAAGCTGTTCTATAGGTATCAAGTGTAAGGCCAGTAATGGTTTCAGCTGAGATATACTAAAGGCTAATTGATTTTGACCTATTTTTTAAATAATAGGTGGTGTCAGGGTTTCACCCAGCACCACTTATATTAGTATTGGCCTTAGTGCCAGTATTACTGGCACTTGGGCCAATACTAATATTTAGCCCTGCTTTTTTTTTGGTGGTCCTTTATAAAGGGCCCACCAAAAAAATGAAAATCTGTAGCGCAACACAGTTGCGCAACCTGCAGACCACTACCCCTAGGGGTAGTGGTCTGCTGGCAGGGCTGTTCAAATCTCCGGAGCAAAGCTCCGCTGATACTCTGGTGCTCTATGCTTCAGTGGAACCACGCCAATCCATCCCGAACTTGGCTGTGAAACTCTGAAGAAGTTGACAAACTTGTTGGAAGTCTAGCAGGAAAAATCAACTTAGTGCCAGGGTGATTTTTTATTTATGGGTTGGAGAAAGAATCTCCTTCCTCGTTCAAACATCTTGACTGTTCTTTTTACTTTTTTGCGCCTTAGCCCCTGCCCTTAGTTATTGCTGCTTGCCCTTGCCGAAGGCAAGGGCAAGCAGCAATAACTTACCTTGTTTTTTTTTAGCCTTTGGCTAAAAAAAAAGGAAGGCTAGGGCTAGGGCTGGGAGCATAGCTCCCCTTACCCTCTTTTTTTTTATGGGCTCCGCCCTGCCCTAGGGCTGTAAGCTAAAAAAAAGCGAGGCAAAAAAAACAACCCTGCTTTTCGGCTAGCCCTTAGCACTTAGCCCTAACTGGGCAGGGCAGAGAGGGCAGGGCTTCCCTAGTCGTTGGCACTTGCGGACTTTCATTTTTTTGGTGGGCCCTTTATAAAGGGCCACCAAAAAAAAAGCAGGGAGCCGGGGGTGTTTACACCCTACCCTTCGGGTAGGCAAAAAAATATCAAAAAATAACAAAGAAAAGGAGAGATGGCTGAGTGGTCGAAAGCGGCTGATTGCTAATCCGTTGTACGATATTCTTTCGTACCGAGGGTTCGAATCCCTCTCTCTCCGAAAAATACCCGAAAAATAGAAAGTTGATGGAAAAATACCCGAAAAATAGAAAGTTGATGGAAAAATACCCGAAAAATAGAAAGTAGATGGCGGTTGCTAAATTGCCTAAAAATTGCCTAAGAATTGTGCGAACAATGTTTGCTGGTTCGGTCTAACGACCGCTAGCCCGGAGGGCAAGGGCGTAGCCCTAGCAGCTTGTTTTTTACCTCTCTAGACCTTCGTGCTTTTTTTTGCCTACCCGAAGGGTGTTTACACACCCGGCTACCTGCGGACTTTCATTTTTTTGGTGGGCTCAGGCTCAGGCTCAGCAAAAAAAAAGCAGGTGCCAAAGGGGGCAGGGACAAGAATTCGTCACTCCAAACACTTTTAAAACGAAAGATGAAATTGTCTGCTTGCCCCTTAGTTATTGCTGCGCCAGGGCTTTGCCCTGGCGCAGCAATAACTTACCGAAGGGCAGGGGCTAGCGGAGCCCCTAGCGCTAACAAACGAACTTCCTTTACTTAAAAAGAGATGAGGGATTGTGGATTTGTTTTAAAACAAATTTTTTGAAAATAAAATGGAAAATAAAAAATTTAAAAAAAAGTAGATTTTGAGTATATATATACCTAGCATCTACTTCTGCCCCTTCATTTTTTTACGCCCAGCCCTAGCCCTTCGGTAAGTTATTGCTGCGCCAGGGCTTTGCCCTGGCGCAGCAATAACTTACCGAAGGGCAGGGCAGAAAAAAATGAACACCGCTTTCTTTTGTTGATTCTTACTTGCTGTGCTAGGTAAAAACCTTGACACCGCAAGTAGCCTACGTAAAAAAATAAGGCCCAGGCGCTTCTACCCCAGCCCGAAGGGCAGGGTAGCACAAAAAAATCAAAAAAACAGGCACTAAGGATTCACTAAAGAAAAAGCTTTTCGGCTAGGGCTGGGGCAGGGGCAGGACAGAGCATAAAAAAAGCAAGGGGGCGGATCAAAAGCCGTAGGTTGGTGCTAGCTAGCAGGCACTTGCGGGTTTTTGGCTAGCAATGGCGGGGGTTGCATAGGATTGTAGTTTTTTG
>JARWLF010001146.1:0-11218 GCA_029853055.1 Scenedesmus sp. KT-U | reverse complement strand
AAACACTTGGCTGGTTGGTTGGATTTGGTTAAACCTGTGCTTACTTGATGAATGCCTTGCCACTGGCAAAGCTGCTCTCCCTGTGTACTGTTGCTATGATCGATTCACCCTCTTTGATGACCTGTCGGATCTCAAACTTCCTAGCACGAAAGTTGCCCTGCGCATCGTGTAAAGTATGACAGAAAAGGTAGCAGCATCATGAAATTCAAAGGCCACAGTACAGTACCGCCATTGCATGTACATATGTGATGTGTACATGTCGTCCTGTCACTAAAGGCACATCACTTGTTGTCAGCGGCATGCTGATAGCCTGCTGGCACACGATCGATCCAAAGTGCTGCATTGTTGTGATAACACTGCAAAATTGCACCCTGAAGTCAGTGTGAGAAGTCGGAGATTGTTGGTGACAAACACAGCGGCAAACTTGATACAGTGTTCCCAATGCTTACCTTGATTATGAAGTCTGCCTCCTTGTCACCATCGTTCAGGTATACCTTGACAGCTGCACGGCACCCACACAACCATTCATGACATGCTTTGTGCAGTGTGATCCTCAGAGGCGGATGCCTAGTATGTGTTGTGGTATCGTGTGTATACTACATCTATCAGCAGTGCCACGCGGCTGAGTAAAACTTCGCTAACAGGCAGTGTACACTGTCGGACACAAGGAGCAGCGATCTTTGCTCTTGTGGAGATGGGACTGAAGGTGTTGCATGCAGTCCTTATGTATACCACTGTGATGGCAGTGTCCATCTGTGATTTCAAGGATCGATTGACACTGTTTGCACCTAATGGCCGCCATCAATGATTGGTCTTCGACAAACTCAGCTCCTGTCAAGAATGTCTTATTGCTCTGCACACAGGGGCTCACATGGCTTGATAGCGACAAGCGCTGGCTTGATCTCTGCCAGCTTCTTGCCCTTGTTATCCAACACAAGCCAGGTGCCATGCAGAGTCAGCAGCTTTTGCTTCAGATCAAGGACTGGTGCACCTTTGTCATCCAAAAGTCTGCGTGTGCCATGTAGGCTGAACAGCGAGGCATCTGCTTTGAAGTGGGTCTTTCCATCAACATCTGCAGCAGAGCAACAACTTGGCGCGCTGTGGCACTCCACGACCACGGGCATAACCTGTCATCATGGCTAAGATGGAAACTTTTCCAGAGGACCACTGGTGGCACTGAGTGGCACATCTTTCACAGTCAGCCGATTGGTGTCAAGATATCCTGATACCAGTATGCATACAGCTGGAATATAAATACATGAGCTTCAGTGGCTTCGGCAGGCTGCTTACCACTGACACTGAAGTTGTCTGTCTTCCAGCCGTACTTTTCCTGCAGCACCAGTGTCGTCTGCTTTGGAGCACAGAACCGCGGGTCAACAACTGCGAGCAGGAAAAAGGTATCATGGTGGTCAGCTGACTCAGTCGGACTGTGCTGTGGCGGGGACAAGAATAGGTTAAGCAGGGCAACCACCAGAAGTCATTAGAGCAGAGTGTGAGTGCACATGGTCCGGGCCATTGAATTCAAACCAGATGGTCCAGTGTGCTGGCAGCGTTTGTCATAGCTACATGTGTGGCCTGTGCAGGCCGCAGGCGTTCTGGAACTCTGCCACAGTGTGCAGGGTTCCGGATACATAATGCATGCCTGCGGCCCATCATTCGTGTGCTGTGTTGCGCGGCATGATAATGAACATGTACAATGCATACTCAATGATTTGAGGTAGAACATTACGACTGGCGAGAGTCTCACCTATCACTGCATCACCAATGTAGCCAATGACATCTTGATCAGCTGTCTCTGTCACATCAGCTGTCTTGACACGTGCAGCAGGTGCAGCGCTAGTAGTTGGCTTGTGCTGAGCAGCAGTTGCCTGGACGGGTTGCATTGCAGCCTGCGGCTGTACAGCTGGAGGCTGCGCTGAATTGGCAGCGATCCAGTGCTGTGCTGCATGCCATGCAGCACCTGGGGCAGGTGCTCCTGGAGCAGGGTACGATCCGGGTGCTTGCACCGGTGCGACGTGAGCATGAGCTGGTCCAAGGGCACTGGCTTGGAGACCTATGGGCGGGTAATGAGGTTCAGTTGGCTGACTCATGGCAGGTGGTTGCAAGCTGCCAACAGCATACGCATACGGCGCTGCGCAGAATCTTTGAAGCTCTGGCAGTCGGCAGGTGCAAAATGTTGTACGATAGGGAAAGAAGATGTTGTTGAGGCATCGAGAGCATCATTCGACGCAGTATGTGACTTTGGTGCGATGTGTTGGGCCACTCGACTTGGAGCCGGGAACAGGTGCGACTGGGATGGCGGGCTCCCGAGGCAGATCGCATGAAGGGCGATCTGAGGCAGGGGTTTCCGTCGCCTGTACGAGAAAGCACAACGCACAATCATAACGCGGAAAAGCTGACGAGGGACGTTTTCACGCGTCATATCTTGACAGACAAATCTGCTTTCGGCTCATAATCCCGTGTACCGCCGCATTGGTGACCGCGGTGCGTCCCGGTCTTGGATGTGCTTCCAAGATGCTCAGCCTGTGATACTTGCTGCGCTTCCCATCACACGTATGCTCATGGTAGGAATACTCAGTCCGAGTGTCAGTCGATCACCTTCTGATCTGGACCTTGTGCGAGGACAGGAGGCTCAACTTGAACCGCGTAACACTGCTTGAAAGCCTGATGACATGCTTGCCTAAGTGAACACCCTGCGCACTTGAAATGATAGATGTCAGGGCATACACTCAGCTAGACGCATGACAGCCATTAAGGACCCAATCTTGAAAAGTCTGAGCGTTGCAATAGTCCTTTTGATGCAACCTCGAAGCTATCTACCCAAATGATAAGCTGCAAATTGAGAGCATATGGCAGTACAACACGCATACTACTGGTCACTTCATGTCTCAAAGGGTTTCGAGGAGGCAGCATATGAAGCAGCGATCCAGTAGCTGTACATCAACATAATTATAAAACCTCCACAGCGAAGCATGGTGATGAGATGAACAAGCAACATACCAACACAGCCCTAAATGTCCTGTAGATAACACAACATGGCTGACACCTTTACTGCATTTATTACTGAATTGAACGAATTGCAGATGTTGAACTCATAACCCATCACATCATCGGAGCAGGCCATAATTTAGCCACTAAACTTTAGCGGCACAATGATGTGTGCGCAGACACTAGCAGCTTCCCATCTGAAACCAGCTGCGCACTGCGCATAAGCATGGGATAGCGTGTAGTGCCAAGACAATGGGAAGCAAGACAGTCATCTAATGGACCGCGAAACACAATTTATGAACACTCCACAATATGACATAGCCTACGAGACCACATGAGCTGAACACCTCTGTGCGTTATGGACCAGGAGACGTGTAAAGAGCAGATATGTAGTTCACGCACCCTCATTGCCGAGTACAGGACGATGTGAGGAGTAGCTCATGTACGACAGTCACACAAGCAAAGACATGAATTCCTTGGCATAAATAGAGCACCATAGTCACACACACAGCTGGCTATGAATGGCCCTGCCCTAGACAACACCCCACTATGCTGTAGAAGACACTGTACAGAACGCAGACCACAGAGAGCTGATGGGACTTGCAAGACACATAGTCTTATGCTCTTTCAACATCAGAAGTCCCTGAAAACTGCTTCACACTCCTGCATTTCCTCTTGTGTCTCTTTGGTGGTGCGTTGGCCTTTACGCTCATTCTCGACCAGGTCCTTGAGCCTCTTGGCACTGTCAGTGTCCTGCACCAGACGGACAAACAAAAGATAAACAAGAGTCTACTGACATGACTATGCATCACACAGGGGGGTCACAGATCGCTGAAACCTCTGCCTCAGATGCCAGCCAGATTCTATCACTAGTTAGTCACGATGCCTAAACTTATCGCTTTCATTCTGTGAAGCACTACGGCAGAGCCAAAAGCAAGCACACAAGAGGTCTACTGCAAGCTGCTAGGTGGTTGCATAAAGCTCAACAACCGTAGACACTAGATACATGAAATGCCAGTACTGACTGCATGCACAAGTCTTACCCTTGGTTTTCTAGGTGGTGTGAGCCGCCGAGCCTCCAAAGCCTCCCAATCCAGACCTTCAAACCATTTGTGGCGTTTGACATCTTGAGCCTTGCCGCTCAACATGCCCAGGCGCTTGGCAGGCTTCCGCTCTAGTAGCCTCTGAATCATGTCCTGCGAAGAAAAGTATCCAGTAATCGGTCAGCCTAAGGCATTCACGCAACGATGCACTGCTTGTCAATGAACTGCAGCCGTACTCAAACCCATGCCTGACCCATTAGTCTCAACAGGAATTATGGTACTGCCAAGCGTCAGTGATGAGCACCACCCATGCACAGTACTGCATCATAGCTAGAGAGGTTCGAAACAGGCTCGCGCACACCAATGCAATGGACCCGAAAAAACATGGATCATTGCAGCACAAAACATCCCCTCAAAGCCTGCTTTGAGCAGTTCACCTTGGCAGCAGGCGACAGGAATGGTGGGTACTTTATGATGTAGTTTTCATCTACGATTCTACGCATGACCACCATGGGGTCGTCTGTTTTGGGACTGCTGAATGGCTGTCGCCCCGTCAGCAGCACATACATCAGTACACCCAAGCCCCACCAGTCAACACTGTAGTTGTAGCCATGGGCCAGCACTGCGACACACAAAGGAAAAGATGCAGAGGTCACAGGTCACACAGTGATGCCATTACGTCCAGCAACTTGAGAGCAACCTATGAAAACTGTGACAGATTGACATGGCTCCACAGCCTTGTTGCGCCCGCAAAGGATCAGTCTCCAGATACATAGGCACAAAATGCAGCTGTACATGAGCAGTAAGGTGCTAACCAACACTTCTGCTGTGAGGTGTGTACTCACCATTCTCAGGTGCCACGTAACCAGGTGTCCCACAGAAGGTATGTGTGCGGTTGTTGGATTCCAACACTTTAGCGAACCCAAAATCCCCAATTTTGACAAAACCCTGCAACAACATACATGAACTCACACTGTCAGCCATAATGCGACAAGCTTGACCTTGAGGCGTCCTTATAAGAGAAAGCGATGGCAGAGGCAGCTACCTGGACTAAGAGCCATCATGCAGGCCATACGCGGCTGCCTGAATCAGACTGCAGGACAGATCTGACACCCAATGCATTGGATGGTGCAACCTCGCAAAACATATACCAACCCACCTGAGCATCTATGAAGACATTCTCTGGCTTCAGGTCTCTATACACTGTGTGATTGTTATGCAAGTACTCCAAGGACAACACTATCGAAGCTACATAGAAGCGTGCAAGGTCCTCAGGCATGCCTTGGAGCATCTTCACCTGCAGGATAACAGCAGCACAGAGTCAAAGCACTTGTTGAGACATAGGCTCGGTGGCAGCTCAGCAGCTACACATTCCGACCACATGTATATGAACGGCCGGGACTCCTGCCGCACCTGTGGTGCCAAGCATGCCACCTGCCATGCTGCATTGGGTACCCTTTGGCGTATGACTTTTGCTTCAGCCACCAAGACATCCATCAGATCACCACCCGGCATCAGGTCAAACAGAAAGTACAAGTGGTACTTGTCCTGGAAGGTTGCATACTGTCGGATACAAAAAGGGTGGGCTGTGTTCTTGGTAATGGCCTGCACAGAAACATGCCCAAACAGCCTTTGCTTGGGTGCACGCTTGCCAAAGTCACCAACAGCATGGAGTCTGTTTGTGATGTGGTCTGCATGCGGCGATGTCAAATCTGATCCTGCGCTGTGACCCAACTAGTATGCAGATGACTGTCCTCATGAACCACTGCAATGCTGCGGTTGCAGAAAACGCACCTGCTCAAAGTACACGTGCTCTGGACACTGCACTACAGCACTCTTGCGCATGCGCTTCATTGCATATGTGTTGCCGGTAGACTCCTCAGTCACTTCACTGACTCTACTGAAGGCACCACCCCCCAAGACAGCACCCTCTGTGAGGACCAGGGTAGGTGTCTCCTTTGTCAAGTCGAGGTCCTCTGCAGGCAAGCAAGCAGACAGCTATACATCAATATGCCAGCACTGCTATCAACCACGTTATTACTGCAGTCTTGCCTCTCACAGTACAGGGTGTAAGGGTCTTATCTTCAACAAGCGTATCGGCAGTGCAGTAGAAACATATGTCCTGCAGCCTTGAGAAACACCAGAGACGCCAGATCTGACCAAGTCGCTTCCAAACAGACATGCTCACCTAGTTTAGTCCCTCCCTTTCTCATTTCAAGTACTTCATCCAAATGCCCACGAGCCCGCACTACTTCCCAGCTCACTTCTCCATTACGCCCTCGCTTGCGTCTCTTAATGAGTACCTCTGCTGGCAACCTGCCCGGAGCTCCTGTCTTTTTGAATGTCCCTAATTTGCTTAGTCGCTGGGCAATGACCTGGGGTGATCCGCACAAGTGGGTGAAACTGAGCATGCTGGGTGATATAGGTTGTCGTGCAACTCTGTGTGCATTGTGCTGTTCAATGCAACCTGGTCCATTAGCTCATACCAGGAGGTTCGAACCACTGCCTAGGACAAGAGTGGTAGCTGGCAGAAAGACAAGCATATGGGAACAGTGTTGCATCCTTGATACATCAGACCAGCATGTCTTGTTCCCAGCATACCTGTGGAGACTTCTCCCTGGCCATAAGCGCCTCCAGTGGCCCCAGAACATTCAAAAATGTCTCACGCGCCAGCGACAGTACTGTCAAGGGTGCGATAGCTTCAACCTATAGTCAGTGCAAGCACAGCGGTGCAGAGAACAACATTACCCACTTGATGGCTTCAACACACATACTGGAGACCTTGCCAAACAGAAAGGGAGTCCTCCTGATGGATGGCTGCAAGCTTTGTCACTCACAGGCATCGCCGCAAGCAGCAGGCCAAGACTCTTGCACACACAGCATGGACACAATCTGCTGCTCACCGTAGCGATGCGGGGTTCTGAGACCAGGAGTGCCCTTTCACCAAAGAAGTCAGCCCTGAAGAGATGGTTGACTTTGCGTCTCTGCCCCCCTGGCATTGACTGATGAACTACTGCTTCACCATCCTTGATTATATAGAAGTAATCGCCAGATTCACCTTCAACCACCACCTAGCAAAGCACAGGGTAGACAGCAGAAGGTATGTTGGTCACTTACTGACATCACTGTACTCAATACCGTTCCGCAGGACTTGCGCTGCTGGACAGAGTTGTAAGCTGCCTGCTGACACTGGATTCAGCAGCACATGCTGACTTTGCAATATCATCAACTTGGCTACTCTTGTGCTATGCATGCTGCTGATGTCCTATCTTGACCAACAGCTACGCCAAAGTGATCACAAACCCCTACTGCTGTGGCCCATGCTGACCTTGTCGCCAGGCTGGTACACCTTCTCTTCAAAGGCATCTACCAACTGCAGCTTTTCCTCCTGACTGAGTGGATTGAGTATTGGCACACTGTTCAAAAACAGCTCCACCTCTGAAGCCTGCGCTTCCACTGCATTCCGCAGGAAGTACCTGTACAACAGAGTTGATGATAACATCAATTTGAGGTCCATGCCACCCTCTTAACCATCACCATTGAAGCAGGGCCACAAACAGAAAGGCAATAAGGTCTGATGTGGCTTGAGGGGACTGCTTTGCAAACCAACAGAAGAGCCATTAAGTGGATAATACTCTGCTTGGCAGCTAGCCTTTGCCAGCAATCAAACTGATCAACCATACCATACTAGTTTGAGGTTGCCCGTGGTGACCTGACCCCGATGACAACCACCTTACCTGAAGACATCTCTTTCAAGTACCCACACCACTGCATCTGTTGTGGCTGCCACTGTTGCTGTGCGCGGACAGTTGTACATAAGTGCCAACTCCCCGAAGACGTCGCCCCGCTCTTTCAGGTTCACCCTCAAGTTCACACCCTGTCTTCTTTGCAGAACCTGTGCAACAGGCGCCATGTGCAGGATCAGCTGCTGATGAAGCTCAAACTTTGCGCGCTCAGCATACACCCTCAAGCTGACACGACTTCAATGCCATAACATCGCCATACCTAGCAGCAATGTAAGCAGCGGCATGTGGAGCATCAAGGAGGCAGCAGTCAGTCAGTCAAGATGCTTGCATGTGCAACATGTGGTGCTCATACCTCGAATTTCCCAGACTTCACTACATATAGCTCGGATGCAGCAAGACCTGTATCACCCTCCTTGATAAGGATCTCTCCTGCTGACACGCTGCGCTCATACATTTCTGATACCACTTTGCGCTGCAGATGGTGCTCCAGCTTGTTGAAGAGCAGAACCTTGTTCAGCGTTTCCTGAAAGACATATTGGCAGACGTATCAACGTATCTGCTGGCTATACAGTGCTGGCCTGCTCCAGCATGCAGCACTTGTGCAGTGTTCTTCGCCCAGCATGTCTTGGTCTCAGCTGTACCTCAATGAACTTGTAGTCCTCGGGGTTGACTTTCACAGCATTTGAAGGAAGTTTGGGTGCTGTAGCCCTTCTCAAGGCGCCACCACCGGTGATACCAACAGCACGCCCTGTGACAGCATTTCCCTGGTCCTCCCCTCCTTTACTGCTAGAGTTCCCCATGTCAGTGGCTTGTTACGGTGTGCTAGTAAGGCCACATGCTGACCCGACAATCGCAGACTGACGCTATCAATGTACACAGCCGGGCTTGAAAGAACACCTGCCTCAGGCGGTATATACGCAGCTTCTTACAAAGCAGATGGCAGGTCAGCGGGTGCGTTCAGTTGCGAAGAGTACGGAGCTCTCACGCGTGCACAAACGTATCCTAACATGTGAGTTGTGGATACTGTCGTTCGAAAAGAAGGCTTCCGAAACAAGTGCTTGACCCGAATAGCAAAGCCATGCAGCTGTCAGCAAGGTTGCAACGTCCACGTCAAGCAAACTATTCTCTATTTGTAAGCACGTCGTTATGTACTCGCACGACAACCGTCAACATTGTGACAGTTGCCAGTGGTACAGTTCAAGCCTAGCGGGTTGTATGATTACTGGCAATTGCACACACGCCTTGACCGTAATCAGTGTGAATAGGAATGTACGTGTTACAGCTGACTGCGTTGGTGTCGACTTGCCTTCAGGCTGACTGGGGTTGCTCGCCTGATAGCCAGCCCGCCCGACTGTCTGGGCAGATTATGTTGCTCAGGCGGGGCCATACCTCTGTTGCACTGCGCCAATGGGGTGGCAATGCACCTTATCTGCCTGGGAAGCTTGGTATGTTCATGAATTTCTTGCCCAGGCTGGATCCCACTTGGGAGAGCAGCAGAGCAGTCAAAGCTCCCAGCCTGACATGATACAAGCCATCTGACGTTTCATGCACCAATAACAGCAGGTGTACAATGGCTTCGATGTCACAAGCTAAGGAGTACTACTGATTTTAAGCAAGGTCCAGATGTGTCAGGGGTGCCAGTGAGGTACAATACATCTCTTGTATCATGCATGAGCGCACTGGCTAGGCAGGCAAAGGTCATTGTTTACAGCTTCTCCCTGTCGCTACCAACTCTGTACAACAGTCTAGAAGGTATCGCCAGAAAATTGCTTCCTCAATGCAGAATATGTCACGATACAAATGATCAACCAAGATAGCATGCTGCCAGGTCAGGGGTGATGCAGTTCACCCCAGCCAGGCCAACCTGCCATAGTAAGCCGTGCTACTGGCAATCAACTTATAACCTGGGAGGATCGAGGTTATGACTCAATCTCAAGACCATGCCAAAGTTACACCTCAGCACAAACTGGCTCCCTAGCAGCATACCAGAGCCAGCAAAGCAACAGCACCACACATTGCCTGCCAGACGGCTGCTACATGCACACCAGCAGCATTCCTGCTAGGAGGCCCTGCAGGCTCCATGTTGTTGGGCATGATACCCCTACCAAGACTCTCAGAGTCCAGCCCCACCCACTCTGGGTTAGTAGGATCAGGCACAGATTCATCAGGGGCAATCTCCCACTCATCCTTCTTCTCAAAGCTAGCCAGCAGCTCAGGAATCTGATTGGCTGAGACAGACTCTTCTTTGCCATACAGCCATGCGGGCCCCATAGCCAGGTCACTTTCTGGGGACTTGGTTGGCAGTGGTGTGTCGCAGACAATGCGGCGTGGGAATCTGAAGTAGCTGTAGTATGGTCCTTTGCTGAAGTCTGCTTTGCCGCCGAAGCCGCCTGAGGGGTCTGTCCAGATTGTGATCTCTTGGTAGCTTGGAGTTGCAGGAGACTCGAAGGTTTCCCTGCATGATCATGCCCAGTGAGCACATGAAGCACTCAGCATCAATACTACAGTACTGTTATGCTCTCAGCGTTGGTGAGTCAGTATGAATAATGCACTCAGACAGGGTCACCCAAGTTGCTGATGCTGTTGATACGATACATCCACGCTGTATCATACACTGGCCATATGATACACTGCTAAAAGTCACTGGGACAGCTCTCTGTGCTAGCCGAGACAGTAGCTTCTGCAGATGCCTTCGAATTTCCGCCTGCATCTTGCTCGAGCTGCTCAGGACCGTCCTTTGAGTCAGAGTGTTCAAAGCACTGCATAACAGTCAAACAACACCAAATAACGTCACTTACAACTTGGGTCTGGCACCCACTCCATCAAACACGTTCTCCTCTCCTCCCTTTTTTGCCACCAGAGGTACATCATTCACAGACCAGACAAGAAGGTTGGGCTGCCAGTTGATAGTGTAGGTGAAGAAACCGCTCCCTGTGTTGTTGTTGGTCCCAAGCTTCTCTTGGTACAAGTCCGGGGCAATGAGCAGGTCACCATTGCTTTGGTTGCTGCAAAGAGGCGGGGAAAGGTGTAAATGAGATAGTTTGCACCAACAGCCAAGGAAGGGTGCGCTATGTGAGTTGTACATGCACATGCAAGCCTCAGACGAACATAGGTTATGTGGTCTGATGACAGTCATATTTGAAAAAGATGCTTAGGCTCCCATGCGTGGCTTTATCAGAGCTTCATGGGTGGCTTTATCGGAGCTCCTGGAGCAGGGCCTGCCAATTGTCAGTAGCACTGGCTACTTCCGTCAGTCATGTTTAATGTCTTGGTGCACAAACGGGTCGATGCAGCTTGGGCGAGGCATCAACCAACTTCTTGGCTGTGACAGCAACTTGATGTGAAAGCAGTGGACACTCTCACGGCATATGTGACGGTTGGGGCCTAAACTTACTTGTTGGAGCTACTGATGTACAAGCTGTATTGTTCACATGGCTCTCC
>JARWLF010001145.1:0-18554 GCA_029853055.1 Scenedesmus sp. KT-U | reverse complement strand
CATACCATACCATGCAAGAAAGCAGGGGCACACCTCAGGCTTCAGCAGGCCATGCAGCTGCATTCATCAGTGCTTGTGGTGCAGTATTACGTGAACCACACTTGATCCGATATGATCGCCAACGAAGCTACCATGCAAGGTTGTGTAAGGCACCTGAACTCATTGCATGGCATGCCGAGCATACACAGCCAACAACCCCTTTGGGAGTAACCCTTTGGGAGTAACCCTTGCTGGGCTGACCGTCATTGTCCTCTCACCTGCCAGCTGTGTCCCTCAATATTGATTCGGCGACCACTTGATTGTTGGAGATTGCACTAAGATCTTGTCCAATTGATGTCTTACTCAGTGGTACTGGGGAGCCACCCCATGCCCTCCTGCCAAGAATCTGGCGCCTGTTTTGCAACTGTACACATTCAATTGTCAGTGACCTCCTCATACTTCATTGTGTGAACTATTGGATGTCGAGCACCACTTAGCAGCAAGAAATATATGAACACGTCATATGTTCTAGTCCTTGAACAGAATGGCTGCCGGGGAATAGTGTGCATCGTGTCCTAGTGTCCAATCATGACAACTTACCTGCCTGTCTGAACCGTTGCCACTGCAGTCTGCACATCAGAGTTGGCTTCAGTATTTTCCACTGCTGCAGAGTCAATCACAGGGATTGACTTACCACCCCAGGCACTCTTGCCAGAAAGATGGCGCCTGCCAACAAGAGACAGTCGAATAGGCAATGTTATGGAGTACCAGGCAGCCTCTGGTGCATGATCATCATACTTGCAAGTGTCATCAACCAGGTTGCCATCAAAACATCAGTCTGAAAGGTTTGACTCACAGCTGCTATTCTTGATGCCAAGAGAGTAAGGACTACAAGAACACACCTGCCACCTTGCTCTGCAACATCTCCTACAGCCAAAGCCTGCTTGTCAAATATGTCGCCAACACCTTGCGCATCTGGTATTGTATCCAGAGACACAGGGGAGCCACCCCAGGCACTCTTACCAAGCAAGTGGCGCCTGCAGGTCAACCCAAGCTCCTGGCAGTCGTCTCTACAGTCATGATGAGGTACAACAAGCAGCTTGTGCTTCATACTCATCCCAAACATATGTCTGCCATATGTCTGCCTGTACATGCCATCTCATCATGTAGATGCGCCAGATGCAATCAGCACCAGGATGATATTGTGCATGGTAAGGACTATACCACTATGCAAAATGGGTAAAGACCTTGGGGACATGAGGAGTACCAACCTGCCACCTTGCTCTGCATCAGCCAGAACAGCAACAGTCTGCTTGTCAGAGTCCGCACTAGTGACATCGGCAGCCGAGGTCTTTGCCAGGGGGACCGCAGAGCCACCCCAAGCATTCCAGCCAGACAGGTGGCGCCTGCAGAGCAACAGTCACTGCTTTGGCAGCCACGCAGCTGTACTGCTACAGCAACCGTTGCTGTTCTGATGATGATCATCATGAGGGCCTTGCAGGTGGCATGGACACAGCTGGGAGAGCTAGCGCATGTTGTGGGTGCATGAGGGCACATAGCAAATGGGACCCCCAGAAAATTCACACGGCTTATAAGTGACTACAGACACAGCTGCAATCTGATGCCAGCAGCAAGCAGCCACCGTGGCCACCGGCAGTGTGCTCGGAGCAACATCAGCAAAACAATCAAGCATGAGATTGATTGTGCTTCCAGACCCATGTCTTGCACAGAAGCTGGATACTCACCTGCCACCTGTGTCCTTGCCAGTCACAGTCTGCAGGTCAGCTGTGGCCTCAACTGTGTCAGAGACTCCATGTGTTACTTCTCGAAAGGTGACTGGGCGACCGCCCCAGGCGTTTACGCCTCGAAGCCGCCTGCCGGAAGTGAGCCACAACAGCAAGAGCAGCAGCTTGGATGGTTTGTATGGTACTTATTGTTGGTCACAGCATCACCAAAGACGATCAACTGGGGCTGACAACTTGCCCAGCGCAGCAAGGTTGTAGCGTAATGAACCTGCAGTAACATGGCCACTAGTGCAGTACTGTCACACGTGGCACCCATCATGCAGTTCCGCATCACCTTGATGCCATGTCAGTGTGAAGCCCCACCTATTGTTGCCCCACAAGTATCCTTGGGTCTTGGCAGCACCCTGAACATCAGCTGTGGCATCAGCAGCACTGCCAGATGCCAGGGCAAGGACAGTGCTTGGGTTTGCTGCCGGGGTTCCAGCCCAGGCATTCCAGCCGAGCAGGTGACGCCTGTGTAGCGTATCAAACAGTGTACAATGGCAGATCGTAACACGACTGGTAATCAAGAGCTCTGGCAGCTGCTCATGTATGCTGTGACACCGAATGATGTGCTTGGCAGTACTGTACAGACAGACAGGCAGGGCTTCATACACTGTATGAATTGGCAATCATGATCACCGTTCCAAGTGAAGTCAAAGCAGTCCAGCACTGTGAAGTATCAGAAAAGTCACAGGTATGACACACCTATCAAGACCTCCGGCTCTCTCGCCAAATGTTCTAGGTTGTGTTGCTGCTGTGACAGCACTGCCAGGGCCGCCGTTTGTCCACTTGGATTGCAGCTGTTGACAGTTTGATGCACCCATCAGGCATACCATGATCGCGAAGACCGTGGTAGAGCGGTACATGTCGTTGAGTCTTGGACGTTGGTACAACTTCCGCGTTTGTTCCTTTGGACCTGTAAGATGGTCTTGCAGCAGAAAACGGAGCAGTATGGCAGCAGATATTGTGTGGTAACAACACGTCATCATAGGAAGTATACCCGTGTGTTTCTGAGACGGACAAGCTTGTCCTTAAGGGTACAATTCCCCGGGGGGCAGTAATCCGCCCCCGTTCTGTCATGCAGAACGTACTCGGCACGGCGGCTGGCGACTGCCGCAACACAACACTGCATTTTTCTGTCGCTTGTGCAGCATGAAGCCGAAATCGTGGTGCCTCACCGTGTTGTTACCGGAGTGGGTCCGAAAAGGTATCCTGGGGCTGACCGGTGGGACAAAGCAACTTGCCAATGATAAACATGTGACAACAATGACGTATGGTTAAGTGTGCAATGGTGGCTATGTAACAGGGCAGCTGCTACTGATCCCCATTGAGCAGAACCCGTGTATCCTCGTTCAAGGGAGCTTCGGCGCTCCTTACCGGCGTCCTTGGTCCGGGCGCCGGGCACGGGAGCCCGACACACGCAGAAGTCTCGCAGAAGTCGGATGTACTGTGGTGACCACGTCAACGCGATGGAGTGTGTCACCGAGACGGCTGCCAGCCCCGGCGGCACCAGCCAAGCGGCTGTTGGAGAACTAGAGAGTCTTTGAGGGACAAAGACTGGAGGCAGCAAAGCAGTTTGAGTATTCACAGCTTGACGGCCGTCTGATGATTTCAAAAGACACACTCACAAGCATCACATCCTCATGTCCCCGACACACACCTCTGTGGCAACGACCAGTAATTCTAGCTGGTGCCGGTTCGACGGCATGCGCATACAGGGCACAGGCCACCAAAGAGTGCTAGATGGTCACTGCTGAGCAGGGTGGCTCCACTGCTTCGCCCACAAGTAATACTCCACGATATACGCACACCAGTGAGCCCAAATTCCAGCTAAGCACTTGCCTGCTCACTTACTTGCAGCACCAAACATACCACTGAGCCTGCTTTGATCAGCCTCAGAACCAGGAAGCAAGCTGAACACAGCAAGCCATGCCCATCCAGAGTTCAGCAGCTCAACAGTGAGGGCCTGCCAATGTGACATCCCTGTACACGCCAGCATACTGTATAAAATACGAGTGCTGCCTGGCCCCGCTGCATCCCCCTTGCTGAGCAGAGAGCACATACTGCCAAGAGCTGCAACTACTGCATCCAATATAGCTGTTCCAATCACTCTCATTCACCGCCTCCTTCCTCTTCTGCTGCTGCCCGCTGCTTCTTTGCCTGCTGCCCCTCTGCTGCATTCTGCTTTGCTGCTTTCCTCTCTGCTGCTGCTTCCCGCCGCTCACGTTTGAGCCCCTTGGGTTTGGCCAGCGCCATGCTGTCAACCTTCTGCTTAGGCATGTATATGCGGCCAACCTTGCCATCCAGCAAGTCGGTGCCGACATTTTTCTCCTGGACACAACACACAGCATGCACAAGTCGACACGATTGCACAAGTCAGATTTGCCATGTCAGCAACTCAACGGCACAATCTTCACTGCAGTCATACCTCACTGCTTACATAGCCTTCCAGACTGACAAGTCTGAAACTCAAAAGGCATCTTACCGCAAGAACTGTGCTTTTGACCAGGTGTAGCACACATACAGATAGCCAGACAACCAGACAAACAAGTTTAGGGCTTACGAGCTCTGGAAAGGCTATATAAATCTGCTTACCTTCTTCTTAGTGAGTTTAGGTTGTTTGAGTGCTTCTTTCTCCAAGTCTACTGGTGGCAGTCTGCTGCGGCGTATCACACAATCCAATCTAGGACCCATTTCTGTCAGCGCTACTCGAGGTACCTGTGATGCAATATTACACACACACACACACACACAACGTAATCCACAACACGTCAGCTCCCAGCATCACAGCACGTCAGCTCCCAGCATCGTCCAGCATAGCATGCATTGCCACCTGCCGCAGCGCACAGCCATGCAGGCAGAGGAAGCATGGTGTTGGGCTGCGACATCTGTTGGCGTTGGCACAGCTATCCTGCACCTGGCACCACCTATGCAGTCTACTGTTGCTTATGTCAGACTGCTTCCGTCATGCTCTCTTTGCCTATGGAGTCATCAACTGTTATGAAGTGCAACATACCTTTGTCCCACTCTTCTTGAAGGCTATTCTATACTGCCTGAGCAACAAGCTGCGGTCTGTTGTTCCAGCTGCATAAGCCACCAGCACACGGTCTAAACCAGCCAAGTTGAGACTCTCAACCTGCGGACACCAAACATAGATGACTGCTGTCCATAATGATGCTCTTTGATCAACAGACCTAGCTGATGCAATGCAGGCCATACTTGGTTGACTGCAGCATGCATGATGGGGTCTGCTGCAGTCGGCTGGGGACAAGGACAACAGCATTAGTGACTACCAGGGGCTGCAAACTGAGTTGCTGTCGACTGCCTGCATCCACTGATGGCTCAGCCACACCCCCATCACCCACCTGCTGCCCTCTCAACATGTCTAGCAGCATGCTCTTTGCCTGTTTGAAGTCCTGCTCGGTGTCAAACTTTTCACCAACAAACATGACGGCGGGCTGCAGCATGGAAGATAAGTGCGGCAAAGTGATGGCATGTCAGCAGTGACAGGGTCATCACAGGAGGGTTGCCAGCTGTAGGAAGCAACTATAGGATCAAATATGCTGACTTCATAAGCTGTTTGACCTTTTGACACATAATAGGCATGTCCATTGGGCTGCAGCACAACCATGATGTTATACTGAGGCCAGATCATCCCCTCTGCTGCTAGCTGGCCAGTGACACTTGTTTGTCGACACTCTTACCACTGCTTGCTCACCTTATTGCCTACTTGTGCAGTTCCTGCCCCTTTGAACTGTCTGATACCTTGATAGTTCTCCACCCCAATCTCCAAGGCGTCATACAGATGGAAGTCATACAAGCGGCCAAGAGTGATATTGTGCGGCCGCTTCTTGCTGTGTGACCCCAGTATCAACAAGCTGCAGTTGGATTTATTGCAGAAGAACTCCAGATGTACTTCGCCACCAGTCTCAAATGGCTTCACGTCAGGGTTCTTGCGGCTGAATGTGTGGGCGTCAGTCTGCGATACAGACTGGATGGTTACTGCTGTTAGAGTTGGGCATGACACTAGCATGCGGACGCTGCTGCACCTACTGCCACAACAGCCGTGTAGCCCGCACTGCCTTGCCAGAAAGCCAGGTATCCCACTGTCTATGGCATGGTTACTCTCAACACTGGCAGGGAGGTACAGATGGTTGACCATCGTCTACTACTGCTGACCATCAGTACCCTCCTCCCCGCAATACACACTGATGCTAAACCTTGGTCCACTGACGAACATGCTAATAGCTAGTGAGACACCAATTACCACCTCAAAGGCCAACTATCGCACGTCTGTAGTGCTCGCTATTGGCTGCTGATGAGTTGGGCAAGACAATGTTGACCTTTGAGGGGCAGTGGACTGGCAGTCAGTATCAGAGAGGCTTCGTACTCACCCCTTTCAGCTTGTGGATGTCTGTCATTGCGTCTTTGACCATCTGACTAGCATCATTTCCATATAAGAACAGCGCTCGTTTTGCATCTTCAATCTGCAGGCAGCATCCCACATCCCTGAGCAGCGGCAGCAGCAAGAGCACGACATGGTACACCTGTAAGTCTGTGAACAGAGGACGCCAGTGCGGAAAACTCACCAACTTGGGACCACGCTTCTCCAGATATCTCTTGCCTTTTCTAGTTTTTGGCTTGATCAGGTGCGTCTGCTGGGGGGCGAGTGATGGTCCTCCACCACTCTTGGCCTCCACCATCCTACTTACTGTGCCGCCTTTTAGTTACTCAGGAGAACTTATCTTCTTCTACCTTGCACGATACAAAAAACGCAATAGGCGGTGTCTGAGCAAAATCGCGCCTGAAGTAGCAAGCAATACTGAATGTTCAGACCGCAAGTTACTTGATTCAACCTTAAAATCACAACTACGTGCTGTGTTCGGCTGAACAGCAAGCTGTGTGTAGTGACAGCCTGTTACTGACGGTCATGGTGTCAGCAGTGCCGCAGCTCCCTCATGCCGCAGTCTTGCAGCTCATGTCCACTCGAATTGCGCGCATTGAGCAGGATTCGCAAGACGGGTAGCTGCATTGTTGTGCATTATCATAGCAGAGAGTTACATGGCAAGTAGCCTGGTACTACCCATCAGGGTATTAGCAGCACATGGCATGTGCTTTGATCAAAGCATGAGCACCATTGTCAAGTTTGCTGAACCAGATCACTCAAACAAAACACAGGCACAGGACTTTAAGCTTGTCACTAGGAACAAAAACTCATCCACACCCATGCACTACAACGCTCCCAAGACATGCACAAGGAATCTTGCACACAGATGCATGATGATAAACACCGACAGACTCACCACCTGAGCAAGGCATCAGTCCTTTGCAATCCTATGCATGAACTCCCTGCCTGCTACTATACATGCGTCTATCATCGCATATGCCATATGCCCTCCACGTCATCAGATGATCGTGACAAACAAAGAGTGCCCTGAGACCAATGACCTGTGCTGGCTGCGACAGACAACATGAGCTGCCAATCAATGCCCCAACCAGACGCGGATGCATCACCACAGGAATTAGGCTGTGCCCCAGGGGTCAGCACTTCAGAAAAAAGTACATGTCGTCATCACCTCTCTGCAATCATGATCATCTGCAGTCTCCTCAAACTCGATCAACGCCGCTGCAAGTATATGTACCACTATCACCATTTGATATTGGACATCCCACACAAGCTCACCAACCACTCTCGATCATGTCAAGCCCATTACCAAATGCTTCATAGCACTCTTACAGTGCCAGTGAGATGCTCACACGCCTGTCCTGCTTGTCCACATGGCAACAGGTGCCACAACAAAAGGGATGTATACACTACAGCTATGATGCACAAGCCACGCTGAGCAATGACCAGCCATGAAGAAGCAAGCCAATGCCCAACATAATGTCCAAAGGCCAACTAGAACCTACTGTACACACTTGTGATCCAACGAAGAGGAATGCACAATATGCAGCAACACCAGCAATTCTGTCAAGGAAGCCCAGACACAGAACGTCACCGTAAGGCTATAACCCAACCAGCTGCCATCAGTAATGGCATTCACCAATAACAGAGTCCACTATGCAAGCCGTCCATGTCAACCTTGTTGCTAGACAGGAGTGACTTTGCTGCACAAATACGCATTTGTCAATAGCATGGGCAGCAACCTTCCAGTAAGCCCAGCAGCTGTTACCACCAATAGGCTGCTGCGAATAGCACGCAGTGATGGTGTTCAGAGCTTTGCAACAAGCCACAGAGCATCAACACACCAGCAGTGCCACTGACTGTCGACTGAAGCTGGTCCCAACTCGAGCAACCACCACAAGTGATGTCAAGAACCCTGAAACACTTCATTCACAGATCAACTCTCTCACAGCACTTGCAACTGACAGGCCTGCAAGATCAAGGCCCTCTGATTGAAAGTGCACTATCTGTTCCGACCACCGATGAAGCAGCATATGGCTGCTTGCAGCAGTGGCTGCTCCTGCAGCAATTGCTTTCAACGCCAAGTGCCAATGTCGAAAACATGGCCATGCAAAGACCCAAACAGCCAAACATCTTCTAGCATAACAATGTGACAGTGCTGCAGCATGTCAGTCTCACGGCTAGACAATCTCAAACCAAGGTTGATTTGCCTGTCCATCCCTCAACAAGACAAGGCAAGCCAAGGTCAAACTCCAGACACATTGCAATGCTGCACTGTGTGACACGGAACAGAGGAAGCCACCAGAAATTGCAAGATATGCAGCTGCCAATCAGGAGCAAGACTGTCTATGATACAAGGGTGCAGGAGGTTCCTCCTGCACAGGACCTATTCCAAGTCACCATTCTTTCCTGTAGACAACGAGGCCAGTGACATCATAACAGTGATGCAGGCAGCCAACAATCAACAGAAGACCAACAATGCTCCTTGATGTGCGCCGGTTCACCTCAGAGTCTCAGGATCAACACCTGACCCACATCAACACTGTTAACAAATTGATGTGTAGGCTTGTACAGACACCACTAGACAGTGGCACGACAGCTACCGGACTTCCAGATAGCAATCCCACTCGCATAACTCTGCAAGCTCACCGCAAGACCAACAAGAGCATCGTACCCCTAGAGGTGGGGCAAAGGAGCAGTGGGCCATGCCTCTCAGGTCGCTCATCAATGTACAGCACTGGTCGCAAAAACATTCATGTCGCATTGATAGCCTGCCTACACTACCAAGACTACATGAGAGCCATATGCCACACAAGAAATGTGATACTAGCAACCACTATAATCGACTCTGACGACAAAAACCCAAGATATTGTGAAGTTCTAGCCTATCTTTTAACATCACTGCAGTGAAGTTGAGCACACACAAAGGGCAGTGCACAAGCAAGACACAAACACATTGCATGTTCGAGGATAACACACACTTGTCGCAGACAGTCTTGTTCAGACAGGCCCCGACCTTGTTCATGTTGAGAAAGACACACGCAAACAGCAGCAACCCTGACACACAGTTGAAGAGCTCATGCAGATCTGCTCATTGCATCAACCTAGATCAACATCATCCCACAAGCAGCAACAGTAAGGTGATGTACACATGAGCAACACTGTTGTACAAGCTGAACAGGCACACAGGTTGCTGCAGAATGCAGCAGCAGTCAGTAGCCAATGCTCACACATTGCTGGAGATAAAGCTAGCACGAGAGACCTGCTCACTACCCAGCTCCAGCAATGTCACCCTGCAGATGCGCAGCTTCTCCCCAGCCACCATGTACAAGCAACAACGGACCTTGCAAGACCACACAAGCTGTCCAAAGGCAAGACAGGGGAGCAGATCCACCTGTGCACAACTGTATACATAGAGCATGTTGAATCACAACACATGCTTGCACTCTTGTGCATCTTGGTGCTACCACGACGCCAGTTGGATACCTAAGAGCAACATTAGGAAAGCTGGTTCTCGCTACAAGAGAAACCTTGAGACTTACGCATTGACCCTGAAGACTACCTATGAAGGCAACCAACAGCGACTGAGATCATCACCAATGACCAGCTGCTTATTCAGCAATGGCTGCGCTCGTTTCTGCAGCAGGCGATTGTGGCGGAAAAAACGGTCTATGCCTAGCAGCCCGCCTTGGTACTACAAACCTAGCCTTGTGGCCCATACTCGCTGCAGCCGCCTCCCTTCTCTCGGCTAACAGTCTACCCAGTGCCATGCAGTAGTTATCTGGGTTGTGGTATCTGCTGATGCTGCCCAGGTTGCCATATGCACCAGGGTCGCCAAGAGTCTCCAAAGGATGCGGGCAGTCCATGATTGCTGCAAGCACCTCCTCTGAACTCTTGGCAGGACGTCCAAGAGCGAGCAGGTTGAGCGTGGGATCGACACCTGGCTGCAGAGCTGAAGGCACCGCGCTGGATTTACCTGCGACGTCATTGAGCTCGTTCAAGCTGAGAAGGCTCTGCACGGCTCTGTGACGAGCTGCAGCCATCGCTGATGCCAGTGTTGGGCGAGGCATCAGCTCATAGACATCTGCCCGCTGTGGGAGCACAGGTAGGTGGGGGTTCGGCTCGGTGATGAACTTCAGCTCTGGACTGGGCTGCAACACAAACATACGACCTATGTGTACATACAGTTGCCGGCGGCCAGAACCTGCAGAAAAGAAAACAGCACTACCATCAGAGCTGCTAGATAGACTGAACAGATTGCTAAACCAACAATAGAGTAGAGAGCTTGAGATCATATCCTTGATGATCTGGAGACGCAGTGGACTCTTGGAGGACTATGCCTTTGTTGTAGTATGTCACAGAAGCAATCACAAAGTTCTGACTACACTCACCGTTGACACCCCCAGCTAGGCAGCTGTGCTCCTTCCAGCTCGGACCCCAGCTGCGCAGCAAGTCAGCTACCAAGGCGTAGTCACAGCTGAAGGCACGTGGCACAATGTCTCGTGTCATGATAACACTGCGGATAGCATCATCAAGAAGTCCCAACCTGGCCAAGAGGGTACCGCCCTGCAGCACAGCAGCGACAAGCAAAGGATGGATTGCAAGCCCACACCTCCCCTGGGCACTATCTTTGCGCAACACACATGCTTTGTGTAGCTTGGGGACACAGTCACTGATATATCTCAGATAGCAGACTGTTGGCGATGGATGGGTTGCTTCAGCCGAGTTGCAGTAGAAGTGAAACTCTCCAACACTCACCAGTCTGCACAACTCTGTCCCATCTGCTCCAATGCTGCAGCCGCTACAGCCACTCAGCGCCCCATCACAGAACAGTGCGGGAGCACCAAAGGTGTAGACTGGCGCAATCTGCTGTGGCAGCAACACCCCCCTGTGTCTAAACATCAACATCAACAGCACCGCCATAGCACCACCAATAGAATGACCCTGCAGGACGACAGCAGATACAAGGGCAAGCTGTGAAACCAGGATCGCATATTTGATGCTGTAACCAATAGTTCCTGCTCTCCTCTGCATGACTGCAGGTTCGCCAAGGCCATTATTGGTGCCCACCAGGCCCCTTACAACAATCACCACCACTGCTGTCAAGCAAGCCATTGCTCACCGTGAAGCAGACTTTGGCTGTTGGGTCCTTATCCACATGTTCCTGCACAAGGGGTAAGAAGCGCTCGTACAAGGCCTGAGCAGCCTCGTATGCACCCCTGTGCACCCTGATGCCCAACTCAGCACCCTCGAACGGCACTGGCTCAAACATGAGGTTGGTCTTCCAGTGCTCAATGGAATCTGAGCCCTGGATGACAAAGTAGCGAGTGTTATATGCCTCACTGTCCGCAACAAACCACTCTGAGGGGCACCTGCTGCCGCTAGAAGTGCTAGCTGCTTTGACATCTTTGCTGTTGGGATGGCTGCTGGCAATCTCGGCTGTCGTGATGCCAGCGATTGTGTCACGCAGGACCTTGTCTGCTCCTGGCCCCAGAGCTGGCATCTGAGATGTTATAACAGTTGACGTAACAGTGGAAGTAACGCTGGACACAAGGCTCATGGAGCCAGCATACAAAGTGCCTGCTGCGGCCTGGGCTGCAGAAGCCAGAGGTTGAGCTGCTGCGGAGGCTGCTGCTGCTGCCTCACTCAGCTTGGCTGCCACAAGCTCTGCTGGACTCCAGTTGCTGCGCTTGATTTTGCTATTGCTACTTGTTGTAGCAGCCTCTGCTGCTTGCTGTGTTGTTGCAGGTTGCTGTGCAACAGCAGCAGCTGAGAATGCAGCAGCTGCTGCACGGACTGCTCCTGGGCTTGCATCATTCCTCTTGTTGTCCCCAACAGGCACTAGCACAGCATTGGCTGCTGGAAACGGCAACACGTTGTTTGCTGTTGCTGTTGCAGAGGCGATCTGGCCTACATGACTGTTGCTGCTTGCTGTCTGGCTGCTGGGATCACTGCCATTACTGCTGCTACTGCTGTAGATGTCCAATGCATCCAGGACACCAGGCCCTGCCATGCCGTCACCCTCCATCATGACCTCCTGGTCTGACATGGTGTGCTCATACACCAGACGCTCACAGCACAGAGATGTGCTAATCAGGTCAAGGTTGTGCCATAGCTTCAGTTTGCGAGGCTGCAGCACATACAGGAAAGCAAGTCAGGTGGATGCATGATCCTGTGCTATACGGCGAATGCTGGGCAGACTGACAGATGAATGGATGTGGATCATAGTCTCCATGGTGAGTGTTGAGTGATGGTCACTACTGCCAACATTGGACCTGCTCATTTGTAGATGATGTGCAGCAGAGCTATACTTACTGTTAGAAGCCCCATATAGTACGTCTGTGCACATAAGTGAGCCAACATGCGCATGTTTCTCAGCTCATCATCACTGCATGTGCCCAAAAAAGCATTGCAGTCCAGCAGTGGTGGTTGTACTGCACCTACTGACGTGGACAAATCCTGTTGTTGCTGTTGCTGTACTGCTGGCACCTGCGGAAATTGAAAGGGAGGCAAATGTCATAACACAACTTCAGGCGCTATGATTTGCTGACGTTACGGGTAGCGGCTCAGCCCCGAGCAGTATCCTGCTGCAGTACCAAGGGTGTCAACACCCCCAACAAACACCAGGGAGGTGCATGCACGCTTTGAAAGCAAACATAATGGCTACAACTTATGCTAGGCACCGCTTGCGAACAGGGCTATGCGCAATTCAGAACTTGATGCACCGTCTGATGTTCTGGCGGAACCGGCGAGGCCCCACATCCAGCCCCTTGATACACATAGAATAACTGCCGCATCTTAGTCGCAAATGCGTGCCATGACAGGAGACAGCAAGTGCATGGCACCATTTTGTCGGTGCTGACTAGGCCAGTGTCCCTCCCATACCTGCTGCACAGAGTCTTGCGCAGGTGACCAGATACGGAGTCCATTTACTAGTTGGCTGGCACTTCTCCAGATGTTGGTCTCTTCAGTAGCAACTTCCTGATGCGACTTGCTGGTTTGCTGTTTGGGGGGAGCTAGGACATTGCAGGTTAACCTTCCAAATGTTCTAGGTATGTACGATGATGTAAAGCTACGCTGCAGTTGAATCTTGTCTCTGTTGGCAGCGAGTGGCTTGTGCATGGTGACGCCCCCTGCGTGCCAGTTGCTTGCTTGTCGTATGTACGCCTTGCCCACAGCATGCGTAAAACCTCTTTTCGTCTGTGTGTGATGCTGCATCGCAAGTACACCTTCTATCGCAAAGGACTAGCCTCGCTGCAAGCGTTATGTGTTATTGAAACGCTCCAGATGCAAATACTTCGTAAGCACTTGCTTGTTGCTTGTCAACTGCTTGGGAGCTGCAGCAGATGGACATATCTGCTTACTGCAAGTTCAAACTGACTGCTGCAGGCGCCAACCGGCAATTGATCTGTCAGACACTGTCGCGTGAGGGCGCGACCAACCTTAACGCACTCTCCACTGACTGCAGGGGTACCTCAGCAACAGTATTTTAAACAACGTCTTACAGCAGTGATGGTACGGCATTACACAATGACGGTGTGCCTCACTGGTAAATGAGACTTCTGGGACTCTGAGTGTCTGACGCCGTCTGGACCAAGCCTTCAGCAGCGCTGATCAACACAGCCCCAGACACGATACTATCAATCATCAAGCATGCTTTCTGCTATGCGTCAATAATCCCACGCTTAGTCATCTTGCTAGCTACCACCTTTCCTGGCTCCCAGTTGTCTGTTGTCCCTGCCAACCAGTCTTCAAGGGTATCCTGGATAGCTTCCGGGTAGTCTTCTTGAGGACAGTGGCCCAACTGCGTGCGTGCATTTGTACAAGACAAACTCTTCAACAGTGTCATATTGGATGTTAACATGATGTCTATTGGCAACTGGCTTGGTGAAACCCACCCAGCAGAGACAAGCAGACTGCAAGAGAAGAAGCATGGCACTCATCCACCACAGCCAAACTGCCTTCTTCCGACACCTTGCAAGATGTCTCACCTTGGCAGCTGCTGTGACAAGCTTCATACTTGTCCTCTTGCTATCCAAGAAGTTGAAGGGATTCTTGACATCTACAAAGGGATCGTTTGCTCCAAAGAGCAACAAACTGGGCTTCCGCCAGGTCCTGTAGCCATCATCTACTGCTGATAGCAAACCAGTCCAGTCCAACTGATTCATAGTTGCAGCCACAGCCGCACTGGCAGCAGGATCCTCCTACACAGGCAGAGATGAACAGACACTACCTTGATACCTGTGATAGGATCCAACCTTGCGATGCTGCATCCCATGCTGAGCAGGACACCATGATTGCTGGCAATGATGAACATCGCTCAGCTGTCCATATGTACCTGATATGGTTTGCCGTACACCAGTGCATCTGACTCCAACATGGCATACGGACTGCCCATCATATTGTACATGGTACCATCAAACGGTCTCTGAAGAGCATGAACAACAGCAAGTATGGTAACAGATACGCATGGTGCTACATGCCTCGCTAGCACACCTTGAGCCGTCCAAGCTGTGATGTGCCTGTCATGTTGATGTCACTGACTCAGGTTCAGGCTGATGCTCACAGCTTGTGCAACAGCAGATACCGCACGTGCTAGCCTCTGCCGATCACCAACATACAACACGAACAGATGCAAGACACAAGTTCCTATGAATGCACCCTGTATGCTTATCAGGCCAAGTGGTTGCAGCTTGTAAGCAAAAAGCAGAGGGAACAGTCCTCTGTTCTGTACTCTCATCATTGCAAAGGTTCTCTGTCTTCTGCTGCTTTTGCACAACTCACATTGCCTGGTCTAAGGAAGGGTATAGGGCTCTTGTAAGCTGCCAGCTCAGGTCTCAACTTGCTGTTGAGTGCTAGAGGGGTGTTGAGGATGAACAGCCTGTCAACGCTGTCCTCATCAGCCAGAGCATATAGCAGACCATATTGCCCTAGCACAAAACCCTGAATAGTCAGCAGCAGCAGCGTTCAAACATTGTTGGTAGGCGATGTTGACAAATGACATTCTGCAGCTGCTGGGGCACAAGGGTCTGACAACTCTTCCATGACCATCCATCTATGCATGCAAGCTGTTGTTCTAGAAATTGGTTGAAGAGATAACTGTTCCACTGACAGTACAAACACACCAGAGGCAGGTGATCTGATTGCGTCACCATGCGGAACATGGTACGCATTTCTGGTGCTTTGTTGCATCACAACGGCGTTGTGATAAGCAACCTACCCTACCTGCACGACCAAGGCAAATGGTCTCTTGATCCCACACTTGTCTACAAACTCCTGCAATGCGGTGATGTAGGCCTGCTGACTGTATTGGAAGCTGCTGCTGTTGGGCTTGCTGCTGTCCCCATGACCAGGCCAGTCAGGAGCATACGCCTCATAGCCAGCTTCACCAAGCATTGCCAGAGTGCGCCTGTACTCCAGCAACACAGTATGCAGTTACAGATGACGCAGAGTGCAGTCATCCGTATCTGGTGATGTATGGCAACAGCCAGTCACAACCAAGCAGCCTTGGGTCACAGTGAACTTGAGCCATCATCAGTAACTAGGGTGCTTATCAGTGGCTGTAATAATCTGCTGTGACAAAGTCACCTGTAGCTCCATGAAGATGATCCTAGTCCGTGCAGCAGCAGAACTTGTAGCTTATTTGGATCTGTCTTGTCTGCTGCTGGTGTTGACTTGCGGTAGGCCCAAGTCACACCTCCTGCTTCTACTGAATACCTGGCCAGTGAAACATTCAACAATTGAGACTTGAGCTTTGGTGCATATTGTGTTTACAGAAGATGGTAGTTGATGGAGAAAATGTGATGATAGTCATGTATGTCAGACTGGCACATACATTTCTCATGTCCTGCAGGCGTGCTGGTGCGTTGCAGGCTTAGAGTGACAAGAGGTTTTAGCAGCTGCTGCTGCACTGCCAAGTCTCACATGCTTCCTTCTTTCACATTAAAGGTCACTAAGTGTATGTTGTGTATGCATCTTACCCGGCTGCTGCATTGTACACTGAAGTCCTGCTGATTATCTCCCCTGCAGACAGAACACTGGTCAGAAGATTGCTGAGGGAATTGACGACCAAAGCGAACATCCCAGTAAGCATCATTTCATTTCATCATTTCTGGTATGTACTATGAGGTAATCTGACGCAGTAGAGCCGTTGTGTTGTGGTGTGCGTCAGCCTTGAGGCATCCTATGCAGGACACTGCTGCAGTATGACTGGTTAGAGACCAACCCCACCACTGCAAACACTGCTGACCTGTCATTGGGTCAACCTGATCTTCAGCAGACTTCAGTATTGACTTAGAACATCTGGATTTGCTCTTTGAGGTAGAAACGTGGCTGAACGGCCGAGGTGACCTTGCCGAGTGAGGCCTGGTCAGGGCCACTTGTTGCTGCTGTAGGGACTGCATTTTGGCAGGATCCCAGGTGTGTTGTTGCACACAGAATCAGCTGTTGTTGACCTTTGTTCATGCAGTGAACGTGACACGCTGCATTCCTTGGCCAGCGAACCGCGGGTACCGGATGTGTTACAAGGCGGAATGTGCAAGATGGGGACTGCGGATACGATTTGTACACCGTTTGACAGACAAGGAATTGAACTTGCACGAAGAAACGCTGACAATGTATGTATTCCCATGAATGTGTACACCATCTGCAGGCGAAAACCTGTACACAGAGTCTCGCTCACACGTACATCGACAGCTGATAGCAGGCATAAGAAATGTGTCACAAGCACGACAACTGCTGCAAGGCTGTATGCATCGTGTTGGCCCATCACTGGCACTGCCCACAGCTTGCAAGCTGCCTTGCAGTTATACGATCACAACCTCACGCCGCATCATCAATGATCAACCACCCGTACTCTTCTGCATATGCGAATAGTACAACTCATGAAAGTGGTACATAGGCGCTTCTGGTCCGGGTGCATAGCGTCCAACTCCATAAGCTGGCTCCTGCAGGCCAATCTGCACAGCTTCACACAAGGCAATGTCTTCTACCTGCGATGCAACCAGCAAGCAGACAGCTCCAACAGCTGACTCACGGTGTTTGTATCATGCGACGGCAGCAGCAGCCAGAGTCGAGTTTGTTCATTGGTTTGCCAGCAGTACATTGCTGCGCAACTCATACCTTCATGTGAGCGTGCTCTGTAATGCCAGCATATGATTCAAACATGACTAAACAACAGACTCCATCACCTCACCTGCACCTGGTGGCTGCTAGCCAGGCTCTCTTCAACAAAGGTAGACCGCAGCGCAGTGTCAACAAGGGCAGCAACATCCTTGCCATGCTCAAGGACACCGCCATCACAGTCGCCCAACTTAGGGTCTACTGTAGCTGCAGCTTGTTGCAGGGCATCTGCTTCCAACCAGTAGTTGAAAATGACTCGACAACGGTCAACGTCTTTGCTGTTGATTGGGATGACCACATTTGTATCCATCCATCGCCTGTGATAGAACAGTGCACGGTTGTCAGCGACACGAACACAGTCTCTGATTGGTCATCAGCCTCATACACTATCGCCAACAGCATGCAACATGGCTTCCAACAAACCAACGCTGGAGGGGCCATTATGATAAAATCCCATTCCACAAGGCACAAGGCACAACCAATGGCCATCAGATGTTGAGGTGACAGAGAAACATATGCCACAGCAGGGACGCTGCAAGCATACCCAATCGGGTGATGCATGCTTACCCATATCTGTTGATCATCAGGTTTGGATACACGAACGCATAACCTGCATCTTGTCCCCCAGCACCTTTCAACCGGTCCATGCGCCCTGCAATGTTGCCAGTATGCTGGGTGTCACTCCTCATACCACCCCTATTACTACTGCCTGCAGTCTGATTTGGCTCTTGCTCAGAAGTTGGTGCAGCCCGAGGCTCGGCTGCTGAGTTGCTGCTTACTGGTGCAATCTGGATGGACAGGTTATCATGAAGTTCGTTCCTGTAGCCACTCAAATCCAGATTAGACGCCAGGTCAGGATGGGCGTACGGGACGTGGTAGCCACCATCCTGCAAAGAGACAAACACAATGTTGATCATCCATGGATCTCACTGCATATGGGAGGGCTGCCCAACATCAATCACATTACAGTTTGTAGTACAGTGGCAATGATCTGCAGTTTGAGTTGCATATGTAGAGGATCTCTGTGCGTCACTTGCAACGACCAAGTCCTGGACACTATTCAAGCAGGTTTGTTATGAACTGATCGCTTGAGGCTTATCTTGCTGGGCCAGTGTACAGTGTGCACCCACCAGGTAGTTGTCACAGAAGACCTTCCAGTTGCAGTTGACTACATACTCCCGCCGAGCAATGTGCACCAAGCTGGGGTCACACATGCCCAGCTCCTGCAAGCGCAGACCACCAGCACCTGCAGACAGCAAACA
>JARWLF010001144.1:0-11224 GCA_029853055.1 Scenedesmus sp. KT-U | reverse complement strand
GCGTCTTTGCGCGGCTGGCGGCGTTCCTCCTCCTCGCCATAGCGCTGCCATGGCTCGTCGTCGCGCCTTGCCAGCCACACAAATCCGCTCGCAGCTACTGTCCGCCAAGTGCGAAGCACTACACCAGCGCGAGGCGCTGGGCCCGGCTTCAGGCCGGACGCGCTACTCTTCCACGTCGCTTCGATCGTTCAAGCCCCGTGCCCGCCAACTTCGCCGCCAGCTTCCGCCTGTCCGTCGCCCCGATGATGGACTGGACCGACCGCCATTGCCGGGTGTTCCACCGCGCGCTGGCGCCGCATGCGCGGCTGTATACCGAGATGGTGCACGCGCAGGCGGTGCTGCACGGCGATCGCGAGCGTCTGCTGGGTTTTGATGCGGTCGAGCATCCGCTGGCCCTGCAGCTGGGCGGCAGCGAGCCCGCGCTGCTGGCGCAGGCGGCGCGCATCGGTGCGGACTGGGGCTATGACGAGATCAACCTCAACGTGGGCTGCCCGTCCGACCGCGTGCAGGCGGGCCGCTTCGGCGCCTGCCTGATGCTGGAGCCGCAGCGCGTGGCCGACTGCTTCGCCGCGATGGCCGCGGCGGTGGCGGTGCCGGTGACGATCAAGTGCCGGATCGGCGTCGACGACCAGGATGAGTGTGCAAGCCTGTTCGGATTCGTGGAGACCCTCGCTGCGGCGGGCTGCCGCACCTTCATCGTGCATGCCCGCAAGGCCTGGCTGCAGGGCCTGTCGCCCAAGGAGAACCGCGAGGTCCCGCCACTGAACTACCCGTTGGTGCAGCGGCTGAAGCGCGAGCGCCCCGAACTGCAGGTCGCCATCAACGGCGGGATCGCCAGCGAGGAGGCGGTGCAGGAGCAGCTGGCCCAGGCCGATGGCGTCATGATCGGCCGCGCGGCCTACCATGATCCCTATCTGCTGCATCGACTCGATCGCATGCTGTTTTCGCCCTCGGAGCCGATCGCAACGCGTGAGGCGTTGCTGCGGTCGCTGGAGCCGCACGTGCGCGGGCTGGCCGCGCGCGGGGTGATGCTCAAGCACTTCAGTCGCCACATCCTCGGACTGTTCGCGGGCCAACCCGGCGGGCGGCGCTTCCGGCAGATCTTGAGCGAAGGCGCCCACCGTCCGGAGGCGGACTGGTCGCTGGTCGAGCGCGCGCTGGCCGCGGTGGAATCGCCGGCGGAGGCGGCATGAGCGATTCCGCCATGGCCTTCGATCCTCTCGCCGCGCGCGCCCTGCCCCCGGACCGCCCGGCCTGCGCGCGCGCTGCGTTCCTGGTCAGCCCCGCCGCGGGCGGCCTGGCCGAGCAGTCGGCCAGCGACAACGCCTACATGCAGCTGGCCGCCTGTTTCGATCTCGACCGCGCCCGCGCCCAGCACCAGGCCCTCCAGCGTGCGCTGGCGACCGAGCTGCCGGTGCTGGCCTTCGCCGGTGATCCGCTGGCGCCGGACGGCATGTTCCCCAACAACGTGTTCGCCACCGCCCAGGGGCGGCTGGTCATCGGCCGCATGCGCCACCCGGTACGCCAGCGCGAGGCCGAGCGGCCCGATATCCGCCGCTTTTTCACCGACCTGCTGGGCTATGCGGAGCTGGATCTGCGCGACGGCGAGGTGGGCGAGCTCACGGGCTCGCTGGTCATCGATCGCGCCCGCGGCATCGGCTATGCGGGGCTGGGCGAGCGCTGCACCGCGGCCGCCGCCGAAGCCATGCGCGGCGCCTTCGGTCTGCGCGCGCTGTGGGCCGCGCCGCTGGCTGCAGGCGAGTATCACGCCAACGTCGTGCTCTCGGTGCTGGCCGGCCGCATGCTGGTGGCCTGCGCCGAGGGTTTTGCGGATCCGGCCTCGGTGCAGGCCATCGCCGAGGTCTACGCGCCCTGCGTGCTCTGGCTCGAACCTGCGCAGAAGGACGCCTTCGCCGCCAACTGCATCAGCCTCGGCGCCTCCAGCGTGTGGATGAGCGAGCGCGCGGCCGACAGCCTGCGACCGGACCAGCGCCAGCAGCTGGAGGCGGCGGGTTTTGCGCTGCGCAGCGTCGCGCTGGACGAAATCGAGAAGGCTGGTGGCAGCCTGCGCTGCTGCGTGGCCGAGATCTTCTGAACCGCAAGTCGTGGCGGCCTGTCCACTTCAGTACGGATTCACCCCCCGCTGGCAAGACTGCCCGCCAGTTCCCCACCGACGCCCCTGTGGTTAAGATCGCCGCTCCCATGAGGTCCGCCTGCCTGCCAGCACTCTTCGTTTGCTTGATGCTGCCCTCGGCGGCATCTGCCGATCGTCGTGGCGAGCAGTCCGCGCCACCCAGCGAGCTGCGCGACTCGGTGCGGCGCGTGGAACAGGAGACGGGCGGTCGCGTGCTGCGTGTGGAGCCGGTGCGGCGCGGCGGCCAGGACACCTACCGTATGAAGGTGTTGACCCCCGAGGGCCGTGTACGGGTGATGCAGGACGACAACCGCCAGGACAGCGGTCGCCGGCCGGCCCGCAACGAGTCCGCCCCCGCGCGCGACGAGCGCCGCTCCTACCCTGAAGACTGAGGGCCTGTGAAGTACCCTCCGCCCATCGAGTCCGCCGCTGGACGCCCTGGGTGGCGGCTGCGGAAGGTCGAGGGCTCTCGCATGCGCTCGGCTGGACTCGCCTACGGCCCCGTTTCCCTTTCCGCTCCCGGCCGGCCGGCCGGGATCTGACGAACAAGACCTGCACGAGGAGGCAATCAGATGCGCATCCTGCTGGTGGAAGACGAAGCACCGCTCCGCGAAACCCTGGGCGCGCGCCTGAAGCGCGAAGGCTACGCGGTGGACCTGGCCTCCGACGGCGAGGAGGGCCTGTACCTTGGCCGCGAGGTGCCCTTCGATGTGGCCGTGATCGATCTCGGCCTGCCCAAGATGTCCGGCATGGACCTGGTCCGCGCCCTGCGCTCGGAGGGCAAGAAGTTCCCGATCCTGATCCTCACCGCACGCTCGTCCTGGCAGGACAAGGTGGAGGGGCTCAAGTCCGGCGCCGACGACTACCTCGTCAAGCCCTTCCACGTGGAAGAACTGCTGGCGCGCCTGAACGCGCTGCTGCGCCGGGCCGCTGGCTGGAGCAAGCCCTCGCTCGACTGCGGCCCGGTCAAGCTCGATCTGGCCGCGCAGACGGTCAGCGTCAGCGGCAGCAATGTCGACCTCACCAGCTACGAGTACAAGGTGCTCGAGTACCTGATGCTGCATGCCGGTGAACTGGTATCCAAGGCCGATCTCACCGAACACATCTACCAGCAGGACTTCGACCGAGACTCCAACGTGCTGGAGGTCTTCATCGGCCGCCTGCGCAAGAAGCTGGACCCCGAGGGCGAGCTGAAGCCGATCGAGACGGTGCGCGGTCGCGGCTACCGTTTCGCCATTCCGCGCGACGAGTAGTCCGCCGATGCTCCTGCCTTGCCGCCCGGGCCGGCCGCCGGCATGAGCCCGGGCCGCAGGTTTTCGCTGCAGGCCCGGCACCTGCTTGCCGCCGGGCTGGGGCTGGTCGCCTTCCTCGGCATGACCGGCCTTGCCCTGGATCGGGCCTTCACCCAGACCGCCCTGTCGGCGCTGCAGGAGCGCATGCAGAGCTATGCCCTGGCCTATCTCGGTGGCACAGACCTCTCCCGCTCGGGCCAGCTGATCCTGCCGGTCACGGCGCCGGAGCCGCGCTTCAACACCAGCGGCTCGGGCCTGTACGCGGCGGTGCGCAGCGAGGCCTTCAACTGGGAATCGCAGTCGGCGGTGGGGCGCCCGGTGCCCTTCGACATGCCGCTGGTCCTTGGCGAGCGTCGCTTCGAGGGCCCCCTCGACAGCGACGAAGGCCCGGTGTACCGCTTCGGCCTTGGCGTGGCTTGGACCACCGAGGCGGACGAGGATTTTGATTTCTCGATCGTGGTGGTGGAGAGCGCGCAGAGCGTCGAGCGCGAAGTCGCGGTATTCCGGCGCGCGCTCTGGGTCTACCTGGGCGGCGCCGGCGCCCTGCTGCTGCTGGTGCAGATCCTTATCTCGCGCTGGAGCCTGCTGCCCTTGCGGCGCGTGGTCGGCGATCTGTCCAAGGTCGAGCGTGGCCAGGTCGATCGGCTGCGCGGCACCTATCCGCGCGAACTCGCCCTGCTCACCAACAACATCAACGAGCTCATCGAGGGCGAGCGCGAGCACATGACGCGCTATCGCAATACGCTGGGTGATCTCGCCCACAGCCTGAAGACGCCGTTGGCGGTGCTGCGCGCGCGGATCGAGTCGGGCAATCCGGAAGATGCCGCGGGCCTGCGCGAGGAGGTGCGCGAGCAGATCGCGCGGATGGACGGCATCGTCGCCTACCAGCTGGCGCGTGCCGCCACCACGGGACACCAGGTGTTCGCCGCCCCGATCGAAATCGTTCCGCACGCGGAAGCGCTGGTGCAGAGCCTGGAGAAGGTCTACGCCGCCAAGAACATCCTCTGCGAGTTCGACCTGGATTCCACCGCGCGCTTCTACGGCGAGCTGGGCGACCTGCTGGAGCTGCTCGGCAACCTGCTTGAGAACGCCTTCAAGTGGGCCAAGCACCGCGTGCTCCTGAGTGCCCAGACCCTGACCGTCGCCCCGCAGCGGCGTTCGGGCCTGTTGATCATCGTCGAGGACGATGGCCCCGGCATTCCGCCTGAGAAGGTCGAACTGCTCCTGCAGCGCGGCGTGCGTGGCGACGAGCGCGTGCAGGGCCACGGCATCGGCCTTTCGATCGTGCAGGACATCGTGCGTGCCTACCGCGGAGAACTGGCCGTGGAGAAATCCGACGAGCTGGGAGGCGCCCGCTTCGTGCTGCGTTTCAGCCCGGCGGGCTGAAAGGCGAGGGCCCGTAGAACGCGCGCAGGTGCGCGGCGACCGCCGGCATCGCCTCGGCCAGCAGGGCCGGCGCGGAGAAGTGGTACTCGCTGGCGACCGCGAAGAACTCTTCGGGCGCTTCGGCCGCGTAGGGATCGATCATCGGTTCGCCGCCGGCCTCGAGTTCGGCGTTGAGCGCGTCGAACGCGGCCTGGAAGTCGCGCGCCCAGTTCGCCAGCCGATCCGGCGGCAGCGGTGGCGTGCCGTCCAGCAGGCCGTCGCGCTGGTCGAGCTTGTGGGCGATTTCGTGGACGACGAGGTTGTAGCCCGCCTCGGGATCGGCCATGTCAAGCTGGATATCTTCCCAGGACAGGATCAGCGGGCCGTGGCTCCAGGACTCCCCGGCCAGTTCGTCGTCCCACTCATGGACCACGCCGGTGGGCTCGTCCACGCTCTGGCGACGCACGTTGAACGCGGACGGATAGACCACCACCTCGTGCCAGCCGCCGAGCCACTCGCCCCCCAGCTCCAGCACAGGCAGGCAGCACAGGCAGGCGATGAGGGCGCGCTCGTTTTCTCCGAGTTCGAGCCCGGCAACGGGCGTTATGGCCTTGCGCTTGAGAAAGCCCGCGGCCAGTTCGCGCAGCCGCAGGGCGCGCTCCGGGCCGAGCGCGGCCAAGGGCGGGGCGACCCTGCAGCAGGCCAGCCAGAGCTGGAAATCAAGGGGAGTGGCGGGCGCCCTGAGCAGCGACAGACCGAACATGCAGGCGGGGCACGGACGAAGGACCGTGCGGCAGCCTCAGCGCACCATGCCCGGCAGGAAGGCGTTCCAGCGCGAACCCGGGCGCTGCAGGGGCGCGGGGCTGGACGCGCGCGTCTGGCTGCTGGCCGGAGCGGCGGGCTCGCCTGCCTCCATGCCTGCGGTGGCGATGCCGGAAACGCTCGGGGCGTCGGCACCGCTTTCACCCGCCGCGGAGTGCGCCGCGCGCTCGTCGGCGGTCTGCGAAGGCACGGGCTCGCCGAGCTCGCGCACCTCTGTATCCATCTGCTGCAGGGACTCGACCGCCGCAGCCAGCGGGGACACCGCCAGGGCGGCGCACAGGGCGAGGGTGCTCGACAGCCTGGGCATGAGTCTCGGACTCCGGTTGCGGGTGCGTGGCGCGGACGCTGCGCCTGGCGATGTGATCAGAGAGTATGTGTCCCGCAGGGCGGGCCCGCGTCAGACGACTCTCCGAGTGTATCGCCAAGCCGTACTCCAATTGTTAGACGCGCGTGCATCTTTAATTATTCCGCAAGGCGGAATAAAACGGACCGAGCTGCGCGATGGGCGAACTCCGAGGCGAGGCCATGCAGGGTGGATGCGGCGTTGCGCAGCGCAGCGTGACCGCGCTCGCCGTTTTGGCAGACTGCGGCGATGGTCGCCGTACTCAATCCCCCGCCCGAAACCCTCCTGATCACCGCGCCGCAGCTGCGCCGCGCCCTGATCGCCGGCATGCGCCGCGTGATCGAACGACGGGAGTTGCTGGACCGCATCAATGTGTTCCCGGTTCCCGACGGCGACACCGGCAGCAATCTCGCCTTCACCCTCAACAGCGTGCTGTGCGGCAGCCTGAGCCGCCGCAGTCGCTCGGCGGGCGCACTGCTGCGCGGCGTCGCCGAGGATGCGGTCGATGGCGCGCGTGGCAACTCCGGAGCGATCCTTGCCCAGTTTCTCTCGGGCTTGAGCGAGCGCCTGCCGGATGCGGAGTCCGTTCCCGGCAGCGCCCTGGCCGAAGCCGCTGCGGCAGGCGCTGAATCGGCCCGGCAGGCGCTGAGCGAGCCCCGCGAAGGCACCATCCTGAGCGTCATCCGGGCGTTCGCGGATGCCTGGGTGCGGGCCAGTCGCGAAGGCGTGCGCGACGCACGCGAGGGCTTCGAGCGCGCCCTGGCGCGGGCCCGAGTGGCCTTGGCCGATACGCCCCGCCAGTTGGCCGTGCTGCGCCAGGCCGGGGTGGTGGATGCGGGCGCACAGGGTTTCGTCGACCTGCTGGAGGGTATCGCCGAATACCTGCACAGCGGTCGATTGAGGGTGAGTGCACGCATCGAGCATCTGGAGGACATCCCCTTCGTCGGCGCCGACCTGCATGACGACGTGGATCCGGACCATCGCTGGTGCACCGAGTGCCTGCTGTCCGCGGAGGGCCTGGATACGGCCGAACTGCAGCGGCGGCTGGCGCTGGCGGGTGCGGATTCCGTCGTGGTGGCCGGCGGCCGGGGTCGCTTCCGCGTGCACGGCCACGTGCGGCATCCGGCGCTGCTGTTCGAGGCCGTGGGCGCGTTCGGACGGGTCAGCGCCCACAAGGCCGAGGACATGCTGGCCCAGCAGCACCAGGCCAGCCTGGGCCAGGCGGTGGCGGTGGTCACCGACTCGGGCGCGGACCTGCCCGAGTCCCTGGTCGCCGAGTTGGGCCTTTCGCTGGTGCCGGTGCGGGTTTCGTTCGGCGAGGAGGAGTTCCTCGACAAGGTGTCGATGACCGCCAGCGAGTTCCATCGGCGCCTGGGCTCGAGCGCGGTGCCGCCGAAGACCTCGCAGCCACCACCCGGTGATTTTCGCCGCCAGTTCGAAACCCGGCTCTCGCATCACCGCGAGCTGGTTTATGTCGGGATCGCGCGTGCGCTGTCGGGCACCCTGCAGGCCGGCGAGAGCGCCGCCGCGCGCGTTTCGGCGCAGCGTATCCGGGTGGTCGATTCGGGGCACGCCTCCTGCGGCCAGGCGCTGCTGGTCCTGGCAGCGGCGGAGCGCGCCCGCGCCGGCGCGACTGCCGCCGAGATCTGCGCGGAGGTCGAGCGGCTGCGCCCGCGCGTGCAGACCTGGGCGATCACACGCGACGTCAGCTTCGCGGTGCGCGGTGGCCGCATCCCCGCTTGGGCGGGGCGGCTGGTGGCCGCGCTCGGCCTCACTCCGGTGGCGCGCGCCAAGCCGACCGGCAAGCTGGGCGTGGTGGGCGCCCTGTTCGGCGGGCCTGCGGCCGCGCCGCAGCGGTTTGCGCGGCATTTGCTCAAACGCCTTGACCGCAGCCGGCGCTGGCGGCTGCTGGTGGGACACGTGGGCTGCGAGGCCGATGCACGGGCGCTTGCCGACGCCCTGCTGCTGGGCCTTTCCTCCGAACTCGTGGACGTGGTCGAGGTGGGCCCCGCCATCGGCGCGCATGCGGGCACCGGCGCGCTGGTGCTGGGCGCGCTGGATCTCGGGCCGGCGTGAGGAGGCTTCGGCACTGATCGCCCGGGCGGCTGCCGCCGAGCCTCCGCATCTGCAAGACTTCAGCCATGTCCCCTGATCCACTGTCCGCCGGCCTCGCCCTGGTGCTGGCCTATCTGCTCGGATCGCTGTCCGGCAGCCTGCTGCTGGGGCGACTGCGCGGCGTCGATATCCGTGAGCGCGGCAGCGGCAACGCGGGCGGCACGAATGCTTTCCGCACGCTGGGCTGGAGGTTCGCGCTTGGCGTGGTCCTGATCGACATCGGCAAAGGCGCCCTGGCGGCCCTGCTGGGTCTGTGGCTGCATCGTCCAGGGCTCCCGATCGAGGCCAGCGCCCTGGCTGGCGCCTGCACCCTGGTCGCCGCGGTGGGGCACACCTGGCCGGTGTTCTTCGGCTTCCGCGGCGGCAAGGGCGCGGGCACCCTGGTCGGGGGGCTGTGCGTGACCTGGCCGTGGGCAGCGCCGGTGCTGCTGCTGGTCTGGCTGGCCTGCCTGACCCTGAGCGGCTATGTCGGCCTCGCTACGGTCCTGGCGGCAGCCACCCTGGTGCCGCTGGCGCTGCTGGTGGCGCCGGCGCAGCTGGCGTTCGCCCTCGGTGCCGCGGCCTTCATCCTGTTCACCCACCGCAGCAACCTGGCGCGGCTGGCTGCCGGCACCGAGCATCGATTCGAGCGCGCGCGGCTGCTCCATCGGCGGCGAGGCCCGTGAGTCTCGTCGCGGCGGCCTCGGCTGGCGCTGCAACCGGACTCGCGCAGCAGCTGCGCGAGGCGCTTGCCGCGCTCGGCGGTCCGGCGCCCGCACGGGTCGATTGGCTCGACGAGCTCGACTCCACCAATGCCCGCCTGCTCGCCGCGGGGACGCCACCCCCTGGCGGCGCCGCGCTGCTGGCCGAGCGCCAGAGCGCGGGGCGCGGGCGCCAGGGGCGCCGCTGGCTGGCGCCTGTCGGAGGCAGTCTCTGCCTCTCGCTGGCCCTGCCGTGGCCGCAAGGCCCCGCCTCCGCTGCGGGCTTGCCGCTGTTGGCCGGTGCCGCCGTGGCGGAGGTGTTGGCGGATCTGGGGGCGCAAGGGCTTTCCCTGAAATGGCCCAACGATCTTCTGCTGGACGGTGCCAAGCTCGGCGGGCTGCTGCTTGAGTTCGCCAGCCGCGGCCAGGATTTCCTGGTGCTCGGCCTGGGACTCAACCTGCGCCTGCCTGCCGGCT
The DNA here is from genome assembly GCA_029853055.1 of Scenedesmus sp. KT-U. NCBI lineage: Eukaryota > Viridiplantae > Chlorophyta > Chlorophyceae > Sphaeropleales > Scenedesmaceae > Scenedesmus > Scenedesmus sp. KT-U. The sequence goes on along the minus strand of JARWLF010001144.1, from coordinate 1,996 downwards.
TCGATGCCGGCCAGCCCAGCGCGGACCTCGCCTCCGCCGGCATCGAAGTCGAGCGCGTGCTGCTGGCCGCCCAGCTGCTGCGTGCGCTTTGCGCCAGCGCCGAGGATCTCCGGCGGCGCGGCCTGGCGCCGCTGCTGCCGCGCTGGCGCCGCTTCGATGCACTGCTGGGCTGCACGCTCGAGGTGAGGGCGGGAGAGCAGGTCTGGGTGGGGACCGCTGCCGGCATCGACGAGCGGGGCCAGCTGCGCCTGCGCCTGCCGGACGGCAGCGAGCAACTGTTCGGCGGCGGCGAGCTTCGGGTGCGGCGCGCATGAAGCTGCTGCTGGATCTTGGCAACACCCGGCTCAAATGGTGCCTGCACGATGGCCGGTCGCCGGGGCCTGTCGAGGCCCTGCCACACGGCGGGCCGGATTTCCTGCCTGCGCTCGAGCAGCGGCTGCGCGCGCTGCCTTCCGGGTTGGAGCCGCATTGGGTGTCGGTGGCCGCGGCCTCGATCGAGGCAGGGGTGCTGGATGCCGTGCAGGCGCGCTTCGGCCCGGCCCGGCGCCATCGCACCCAGGCCAGCGCGCCCGGCCTCGTCTGTGCCTACGCCGATCCGCAGCGTCTCGGCGCCGATCGCTGGCTGGCCCTGCGCGGTGCGATCAGCCGGGTGTCGCCGCCGCTGCTGGTGGTCAACGCCGGCACCGCCCTGACCCTGGACGCGGTGGACGCCGACGGCCGCCATCTGGGCGGGCTGATCCTGGCAGGGATCGAGGCCCAGGCCGCGGGGCTGCTGCAGCGCGCGCCACATCTGCAGGGCGGGGCGGCGCCACCCTCGCCGGCGGAGTTCTGGGCCCGCGACACCCGGGAGGCGGTGGCGCATGCGCCCTGGCAGGCTGCTGCCGGGCTGATCGAACGCGCGCTGCGCCGTTTGGCCTCGCAGATGCCGGCACACGGGCCGCAGCTGCTGCTGGCGGGTGGAGATGCCCAGCGGCTGGCTGAGCTGCTTGAGCCGCCAGCGCTGCTGGAGCCTGACCTGGTGCTGCATGGGCTGGCGCTGGCGGCGGCGGAGCCTGTGGGGGCCTGAAAGCGTCTCCTCGGATACCCCGGATCGCCTCCCCGCTCGCTTGAACGCATGGTCGTCCCTTGGGCAGACGCAAGCGGGCGGCTGCTATCCTGCGCCCCCTCCCGGCTTCACCGATCGCCCATGCTGCCGCGTGCCCTCTTCATCCTGCTGCTGGCCATGAACATCGGGGTGGCCCTCTGGTGGGGGCTGCGTCCGGAGGCCGAGCCACGACGGTTCTCGCCGACCGAGCCGGCGGTGGCGGCGCTTGAACTCCTGAGCGAGGTCGAGGGGCGCGGCTCGGTGGCCGAGATGGCCGAGGCGCCGGTGCCGAATGATCCGGGGCCGGACGCGGTCTGCCAGCGGATCGGCCCCTTCCTGACCCAGGCCGACCTGCGGCGCGCGCTGGGAGCGCTGACGCCGGTGGTCAACCGCATCCAGTTCCGCGAGACCCGCAGCCTGGCGCTGCGTGGTTACTGGGTCTACCTCCCGGCCCAGAGCACCCGCGACGCGGCGCTGTCGACCGCGCGCGAACTCGCCGCAGGCGGCCTGCGCGACTACTACGTGGTCACCGCGGGCGATCGCGAGAACACGATCTCGCTGGGGCTGTTCCGCGACATCAACAATGCGCGCCAGCGCCAGGCCGACGTGCAGGCCATGGGGTTCTCGCCGGAAATGGGCGAGCGTACCGAGGAGGTCCCGCAGTACTGGATCGATCTCGCCGCCGGGCCGGATTTCGACTGGCGCGCGCGCCTGGGCGGCTACGCAGGCGTAGGAGCTCGCAGCATCGACTGCGAGGGCTGAACAACCATCAGCCTGCTGCGACCGCCGCTCGGCGCCCGTGGCGTCAGCGCGCCAGGTCAAGGCAACGCTGATCAAGTCCATCCTGGACTTGATCAGGAGTCGCGAGTCCGGCACATGTCCGGACTCGTTCGGCCGCTGCGCGGCGACGCC
>JARWLF010001143.1:0-11233 GCA_029853055.1 Scenedesmus sp. KT-U | reverse complement strand
GAGGCTTAGGCTAGACGGCCCTTACGGACAACCTTGGACAGCCTGAGCCAGTCAAGGCTTGTTGTACGAGCCAGATGTGGTTTGACTGATTCGTTAACGTTAAGATGGAAGTACCCTTTCTTGCATATTAACTTGGCAAACCGGCACTTGACCACATATGGTCCACATTCAAGTGATCCACATGTTGGTTTTCAGTGCACAGGAGTGCATGTTATTGTTACAGGGCATCTGCCGTGATAATCATTGATGGACACGTAGTAGCCGGGAACACTGCACTCATGAGTATCTCAACAAGCATCCCAACAGCTGGACACAAACTCCACACAGCTGTTTAACTTTATCTTCACCAACTGTCAATTCGTTCAACAACTCACAAGGCTTCCAACAGCCGCCAACCCAACGTCGAAACAACCAACACGATTTGAGCCATCATGGGTGACATCATCATACTTCGTTTGACACCATCATTCTGTCTCCAAGACACACCGTCTGGGTTGCTGCCTGTCTCACGCCAACCGGCTCCGACTCCCCTCTCTTAACATCTGCCGCACCACACTCACATGCTCAACACCTTCTGTCAGCTGCTCACTAGCCTCAGGGTTCCCAAGTTTCAGCGCAAACTCTTGGCCCTTGCAATAGGTGCACACCCTGCCACCTGTACTACTAGCAGCAAATGATGTGCCATCAGGCGTATCCTGTGAGTCTGCATTGTGGCCGCCGGCGGCTGATGCTGCATTCTGCTGGTGTTGTTGGGAGTTCATCTGTCTGCCGGGGTGTGCTGGTGAGCTCGAAGTAGTGCTTTCTGGCACTGCAGCATCTGCCAGCAGCCTGACGTGGTACAGCTCTCCCTTGCCGACACCAAAGCACTCCAGAATCTCTAGATCCAGTACACTACTTATAGGAGTACTCATCTTGTCACTGCTGCTGTGTTGCTGTTGACCAGGGGCATTCAGGCAGTAGTGGATAACTTGACCAGGCATATAGCGCTGCGGGTTGTCGGTTGTTTGAGGTTTGAGCGCCTGTCGTAAGCATCCTGGCACTGAAGCCTGTGTAACTGCTGTGGTGGTCTGCAAATGGTCTGCTGCAGAGGCAACTTGAGGCATCTTCCCTTGAAGTTCTAGTGCTTCAGGAACACCTCTAACATTACCACTGACACTGTTCATAGCACTTGTGTCGACTACCATACGCGCTGCCAGTGCCACATTGGCTGCCGCTGCAATCATCACCCCTACCTCCCGGGCTTTTGCTGCTGAATCGTACCTCACTGGCATCCGATGCTGATGTATTGGCTGATTCTCTGCAACTTCAGTCTTGGGCTTCTGCTCACTGGCAGGTGTGGACCTGTTGACTGTGCTCACCATGCAATAGCCTTGTTGTATGATAGCATCAATACTATGACTGGCTGAGTCTCTTGTAGCAGCATCATAAGCTGCCACAGACTCTTGTCCTGTTATAGCCCCCTTAGAAGGTATCAGGCCCAGGGTTGCATCTGTACTCAGGTAAGCAGGCTGACAAGGTGCGGCTAACGCTAGCGCAGTTTTACTGGATGCCTTCACGCCTTTCTTAGCTGCGGCTGTTGGCTGCAGGGGTGGCTTGCTTGCTGGTACTGTGGGTGGCAGCTGATTGTGCTGCAGTTGCCCCGGTAAGGCCCTGGAGTGCTCAGTAGTGTGTAGTACTGTAGTGCTGGAGTTCCAATCTCTTGATCTGCCAACCACCGATGCTGTTGGTGGCGACGATGATGCCTTCTCAGCGAGCACTTGCTGCCCTGCAAGGTGTCGTTTGGAGTCTGATATCCTGGCATCGCTGTAGGGTCTGTTAAAGGGCTTCTGCAGCTTCAGGCTGGGTGCTGGTACATGGTATGTTGCAGCAATGAATTGAGAGCGATTGATATGGCTGTGTTGGGACTGCAGAAGGGCGTGTGTACCCAGTTGAGCACGAACTGCTACACCGGCTGTTGCTGTAGCTGATATGTTGCCGTGCTGCATGTGACTGGTGTTGCTGCTGGGTATTGGTGTTGGCAGCCTGTTGCCAGGGTGCTGTTTGACTGTAGGGAGAGCTTTGCTGGTTTGAGGAGGTCCAGGTTGGTGTAGCAGGGTGCTGGGCAGCTTCTTCTTTTCTGAGATTGATGCCAAGGAACCTGCAGATCTTGCTAAAGCTTCAGCAGTCTGCAAAAATGACGCAGGTGTCAGCAACAATGCATCCGGCGGTGAGTGTGTGCATGTACGTCATATGGCAATCCAAGCTCAGTCTGGCAATTTGCTGTGGAAGTAGACTTATGGTCCTGGATATGACCAAGCACACCTTCGTTACCAGCTGCAGCATGTATCTCCAATTGCTGGACTCTCACAGTGTGACAGGCAAAGCCTCTAGCCGGAATGCGCATGGAAAGCAGCAGCTGCAGCCCCGACAGCATGTGAACGCTGCTGCAGCGATAGCGCTTACCACAGGGCCATTGGACCGTGGACAAGGTGCCGGCCTGGCTGCTCGGTCCTCCATCGCTGTCTTTGAGTTACGAAGCATGTTATCTCAGCTGTCAGGGGCCGCCCAGGCACAGTGATGTCTTTCGCCAAGCGGCGCCGTCCGGGGCCTGATATACTGAGGAAGGTAACCTGATATCACAACCGGCTTTGGGAACGCCCCCGTATTGTAGGTGTTTGTGGTTGGCGCTTTTAGAAGACGGTTCTTGACAGGTAGGTGCTGGTAACCAGTTGCTGATATAACGGGGGCGCCAAACACTGAATCAGCGTGGACGAACGGAAGATTTGCATTCGCTGCTTTTCTGTCAGCCAGTATAACTCACTTGCTGTTCGTTCCAGACCTGATACTTAGTCACAGACTTGTCACAAGCTGTCAGCTTCAGCAGTTTCATGCCGGATCAGGTAACACAGCACCAGCGCGAAACACTGGAATGATGCGCATGGTGCACAGTAGACCGCAAAATCCATCGCGAACAGCTCATGCATAAGTCACACATTGGCAGCACGACGGCGATGACGACCTTTTCCAGTCACTGCGAACGCAGCTTACATGTGCAACGGCCCTGCAGCTAGCTCATGCGACTGATATGCTATGTCCCCAAGACCATCTTGACGCTTGTCATCACACATGCACGCTTTGCAACCAACTCAACCACAAGCTAGACAACCTTGAAACATACATTCAGCGAAGCATGCTGAGTGCAATCATCTCTATTGCTGACGATGCGAGAGCATCAAGTAAAGAAGAACTGCTTCACATCTGCTGCCCCAAACTGATGTCCACAACCGGGACACTTCCTGTGCCGCGCTTCCAGATTCTTCGTGATGCAGGGCTTGCAGAACATGTGCCAACACTTTGTGATAATGACATCCTTCTGTCGAGTGTGACACACATTGCACCTCAGCAACCGCCTGAGAGCGTTGATTTCATCCTCCAACTCCTGGACTGCTTCACTTGTGCTAGAGTTCTTCATCATGCGGTCAACTTTGACTGCCAACAGCTGCAAGCAAAAAGAGGCAGAGACATCACACCATCAGCATAGTACCTACAAGGCCAGACTGCACACCGAAAAGTTATCCTACAGAAATGGCAAGCAGCAAGTACAAAACATTGTGGAGGCCGTGCATCGCAACTATACCAGGCCGCAGAGAAGATCAGTGGTATGACCCAAGCACCAACCTTGTTGCTGTCTTCCAGCTTCTGTCGTTTGGTCCGCTCCTCAGCAAGTGCAGCTGCCTCCTCTGTAGCAGACTGCAACTTGGCAGCAGCTGACTTGCGTTCTTGCTCAAACAAAATCTCCATGGCTGCTTTGTCATCCTCACGCTGCTTGATCTCTTGCCTAAGCTGCTCAATGGTTCCCATATGAGCAACCACCTGCTCGCGTGCCTGCAGGCACACATCACAGCAGTCGTAGGGTACTAGGGTGTTTCACACATACGCATGCAAACCAGTGCTTCTGCCACTCAGCTGTATCATTCAGCCCGGCCAGTCTAGGAATTCCTGTGCAAACACCACAGATGCAGAAACCAACTGCAGCTCACGAACACATGACATATGCAAGGAACAGCTGCACCGCCATGCTGCAGTAGTGCAACACTCACCGCTGCCAGCTCAGCACTGATGCGAGTGAAGTCAGCATCTGTTGCTTTCTTCAGGTTGCTCAGCTGCTCTAAGTCATGCCTCACTGTGGCGATCTCAGACTCAGCAGCACGCAGCTGCAGCAGACAGCAACATGACACATGATGTTACACATGATGTTACACATGATGTTACACATGATGTTACACATGTTGTTACAAATGATGTTACACATGATGTTACACATGTTGTTACAAATGATGTTACACATTACAGACAATACTGAGATTAGAGATAACCAGAGGTTCCCGCTCCATCTGATCCAGCCCTACTGTTGCTTGGTCACTACACATCATCTGTTTTGATAGTGCTGCGGCTTGTCATGTCAGCAGCAATGAGTTCAACATCCAAAAACACACGGTTGACAGCCGTGCAAGAAGTGACCTTTATGACTGGCGAGATAGACAAAGTGCTGCATTCTAATCTTGTAGAGATGACACTCCCTCCCCTACCTTGTCATTGAGCTGCTGCACTGTGTGCTCCAGGGACAGCTTGTCTGCCTGACCAGCTGCTATGGTTGAGTCTCTTTCTGCTAGCTGATTCAGCAAGGTGGAGTTCTGCTGGCGCTGCTCCTCAAAGGCATTGTAGGCCTCATTAATTTCTGCAACACAAGCAACATGTGCAATTCTGTACGCACAAGCTCTGCCGACTTTTGCTGCTGGCTTATGAATAAAGCCGCTCAGCTGCAGTTCACTTGGAACTACATACCATGACAAGAGCGTGTTCGGGGATTAATGTGCCTGTTTGCATTCTTCACTCAACAAACCAAGGGTTTCAAGGCAGCGAATCCCTTGTCGACCCGCTGTTCTTATCATATGTGTTGATGTTGCACATCATTGTAGACATATTGCTCAGAGCTTATCGTATGAGCAGAACCTCCACTCCTCACTGAAAAGGGTTGGAGATTGTCGCATGCATAGTTGTAAGAATCCAACTTGGCATAAGGCATGCCTGTCACCAGCAAGCATGTTCACAGGAGCTCACCTTGAGCAAAGGCCTCAGACTCGGCTTGCTTCTTGCCCACTTCAGTCTGCAGTCCTGACACTTGGTCTTGCAGTGCTTTCACCTGGCCTTTAAGTTCAGCAGCAGCTACTACTGCAGACTCAACCTCCTGGCGCAGAGATGTCTCAGTGGCTGCAGCGGCTTGCAGCTGCTTCTGCAATGAGTCACCCTACAAGACACAAGATCAAGCATGCTGAGAGATCATGCAGAGCAAACTGCAGATGATTGTCAAGTCAGGTCTTTAAGACTGGTGCCACCCGTAATGAAAGCAACACTGCTGTCAAAGACGCTTCTTGGAATGTAGCATACTCTTCTTGTGGCCAGATACGCACACACACATGTACAAGCATCTGTGTAACAATCCTACAGACAAGCTTTGTTGCTCTGACTGACCTTGAGCTTGTCATTCAGCCCCTTGACTTGGTTCTTGAGTGCAGCTTCACTTCTGCGGACCTCCACCTGATCACGAGCATCACTGGTGAATGTGGTCAGAACCTGCACGTCATCAGCCAACAGTCACAATCAAACTCATCGACTGGTATGATAGATACAAAGGTATCGTACTGGACTCACGAACCAGCATTGCATCTTACCAAGTGGGACAGACGTTGCTCACCATAGTAAGGACAGCTGCATATGAGTGATATGTGACGGCTCATGTAGCGGTTGCTTCATGCATGTGGAGTATTTCCAGGATGCTCCTAGGTAAAGCCGTACAAAAGCATGCAGTCAGGTGTGAGCTAGTTATCGTCCACAGACCCCACCTCTACAAAGGCATTCAGGTCGTTGATCCGTTCCTTCAATTCATCCTCTCGACTAGACAGACCAGCAAGCTCAGCCGCCTTGGCAGAGAGACGTTCCTGCACACAGCAAACAGCTAGATACACGTTCCTTCACAGCGACTGTATGATGTTCTGCAACAGTGTGAGATCCCATGCGGGACTGCAACCCAGTGTCTTGGTAAACCTGCTATGCCTGTCTTTGCCAGGGCCAAAGTGCATGAAAGTCACGAGTTGGCATGATAGCTCAGGACCAGTGCATCACACCCACAGGGAGCCTGGATGATTTGTGGCAGCATCCACAGTCTCACCACACCTTGAGCGCTGAGACAAGTTGCTGTGAGGTCACAAGTGCTGCCTGGGCGTTAGCTGACTCTTGACGAGCAGCATCTGCCGCAGCTGATGCCTCCTGCAGAACCAACAAGATGGACATGCCGTTTCATTGATGCCATTTGCTACAGGTTAGTGGTGTGCACAAGCCAGAATGCACTTTGTCTATTGCGGCAGATGACAGCAGGCATGTTGCCATTGACATCACCTTGGTACCATTTCAGTGACTGACACAGCATGACCCTGGAAGCTGACCAAGACTTACCGCTGCTTTCCGTGCATGTCCTGCATGCGTGTCCACCTCCTTCTGTAGCGCTGTGACCATGTTCTGCAGCTCAGCAGTAGTCTTGACATGACCATAGCGCGCCATCTCCTGCTGGTGGCTGACCTGCAGTTGAGCAGTATACATGTTGGAGGGTTTCCCATGCCTGGACATTGCACCAGCGTATGTACAGACACAAGCTGCTGCTGCTGGTGTGCTTGACTAGCAGCGGGGTCTGTCCGGTTGGCATGTCACTCAGACCAGGACAACTATAGCATACTTCAGCCGTACATCAAGCTCTTGAGGAGGAGTCAAGCAACAAACAAAAACACTCATATGAATTTAAACAGCAGCACTGGCAACATGACAGTTGGCTGGCCAGGTTGAGCAGCGCACCTGCATCTGCTGCTTCTGTGCCAGCAGCTCTACTTGCTTATGCTGCAACTCATCAACCTGAGCTTGAAGGAACCCAACCTTGTTCCGGAGAGCTTTCTCAACCTGTTGGTCACAAAAGCACAACACCAACAGCAGCAGGGATGAGCCCACATAACAACAATCTCTTCCTGTGGCAATCATGTCTGCGACAGACATGCCACCAAAGACCCAACAGTGTAATCTTGAACCTGGCTGCATGCCAGATACACAGATGGACTTCTTGTGTTGCAGAACAGACATACTCCTGCGCCTAGCACACAGATACATTTTGACAACAAGCTAGCGGACAAAAGTTCCAGAACAGTGCAATACGTACACCCACCTCTTCTTTGGACTGCTTTGTCTCAAACTGCCGCCTCAACTCGTCGTTGTCCCTCTGCAGGGCTGCGAGTGCCTTGCCTCTGGCCTCAAGCTGAGCTGCTGCTTCAGAGAGCTGCTTCTGAGCCAACTGATACATGCCTGACTGAGCCACCCAGGACTCGTCACCCTGGTGAGCTTGGGCATCCAACAGCTCCCTGCCATGGGCAGTAGCAGCACCAGCAGAGATGCAGATGCACAATGGCGATAAGGGGAGAATACATGAAGAAGGCAGCATGTAGGTGTGTCTAATTTATCATGTGTGCGTTGCAAGCATAGATAATGCTGCAGGTCAACGCCAGAGCTCTCCACTGTCAGGCCAGGCATGTGCAGTGCGCTACCTGCACTGCAGTTGCAGAGCTGTATGAACAAACAACTGGGTTCGTCTGGAGGGCTGACAGACCCCATTCTAACAACACATACAGTGCAACTAACTACAGCACAGCACTGTAAGCAGCAGCAGTGAAGCAACATACCTCTGCAATCTGCCTTGTGCGTCGATTGCTGCTTCTCTTTCAGCTGTTCGTTGATCCAGCATCTCCTGTAGCTGCGCCACCTGGGCCTGCAAGTCTTCCACTGCTGCTGCATTGCTGTTGTCATCGCCAACCTGTGAGGCAGCTGCAGCACCAGAGGCCGCAGCTGCTGCTGGTCCTGCAGCTGTCGCTGCACCTGCTGATGCCTGCGTGTTCAGTACTGGCAGTCCTGCACCCCCTTGTTGCTGAGCAGCAGCAGCTGGCTGCTGCTGTTTGAGTCGCTGGAGCTTCCGTTGTGCGGCTGATAGCTCGTACTCCCGGTCAGCCAACTCGTTTTTGATGCTTTTGAGATTCTCTGCTGCCTCGAAGGCGTTGTCCTGACTTTGCTTCAGCAGCATGTGTGTGCTGCGCTGCAGGGCTTGAGCTGCATCAAGCTGCTGCTGTAAGCTGGCGACTTCTTCCTGGAGCTGCTGGTCACCAGCATTGCTGCCGTCTGCAGTTGTGCCTTGATTCTGCAGGGCTTGGTTGCGCTGTTCTTCAATGAGGTTCAACAGGTCTGCTAGGGACTGCATAGAAGCAGCTGCCCGAGCGTGCAGAGCCTGTTCAACCTCTGTGAGGTCCTGCTGATACTCCTGCACATTACGTTTGATCTGCTTCTGCGATGATGCTTCGCTGTTCAGGAGTCTCCGCAGGAAAGGGTCAAAATCCTCCCAAGAATCTTGCATGTCTTCAGCAGGCTCAGTGATATCTGCAACTGGCTGTTTGGTGCAACGAGCACTTAAGCTGCGAACGTCAGTGTTGAGCTGGTCCCAGATGCGGTTGACGCAGAGCAGGGTATCGACGTACTCTTTTTTCTGCTCTTCATGCTTGGTGACACTGCTTTCAAGGGTGGATATCTGCTGCTTCAAGTTAGCTAGCTGCTCTGACAGTTTCTGGTTCTGAAACTGCAAGATCTGAATGTTCTGTTCCTTTGCCTTTTCTGCCAGTATGTTGGACGCCATTGCCAACGCAGACTGCTGTGGGCGTAGGGATGTCTGGCTACTGATGTAGGGCCCCACTAGGGGCCCTTACCGCTGCACCTGAGCTTATCGGTGCATTCACAGCACCAGGATAGAAACCTTGCATCACCACGACTCACTGTCGCTGTCAATCACGCGTTGCCTGTTGCGGAATCATGGCACCTATGTCCAGCCAGGCCAAGCGCGACCACCCCACTCAGCAACGCAGGGCGGAACAAGTGCATACAATCTCTGAGAGCATATGTGGTGAACCAGCAGATACGTGACACAATATGGCTGGTTATTGAGCGCCTTTAGCGTGAAACCTGGGTATCGGGACCGGCACTTGCTGAAAGCGTGCTGTGACGCTCTTAAAGCTCGGCCTACTCGCTCAAGACCTGTTCCATATAAGAGGTTGTAGCTGGTGATACCACATATGTAGACAGCTACACTGCGTACACAGCTTGCTTGTCATTGGGCAGTAGATCCCCTGCAAAGATGGCCACACTGCCTCCACAGGACCTCAAAAGGGTCTATTACCACATAATAGACGATGTAATTACCAAGATTAAGCCGGAGTTTGTCCAGGAGAACGTGGATGAGTGAGTGCATAAGTTTGTTATCCTGCACTACAACGTAAGAGCCATGTGGCTCATACGGGGTCCTCTCCCAGGTCTGTTCTACATACCATACGTCAAAGGTGGGCCCAGAAGTTGACGGAACGCGGCATCATCACAGAAGGGGAACAGGAAGACACAAAGAGGTGAGTAAGACTGCTGGCAACTGAGGTGCAGGCACCCCCTGCTTTAGAGTCCTGGTGCTTGGAACCTGCGCATTCACAGTCAGTATCCACGCTTTCCAGCATGAGGCAAAGTGGTCAGTGTTCAGTGTCCATGCAAGGTGTCTGCCCGCTTGCATATTAGGTCAGCAGACTGGGGCGTGGTACGTTGGTCCTGCGGCCGCACTGGCCAACCGCCATGGTGCTTGAGCCTTGCAGCAGTGACCAGCTGTCTGCAGCATCCCATCTATTTCTTGTACTTATGTCTTGCTACTGCCTAGCGAATGCTCACAAGCACCTGCCTCCCTGCATCGCAGAGAGGACCTCAAAGATGCTGCAGCAGCTCAGGGCAACAACATATCCGCATCCCGTAAGCGCCCCCATGACGGTGCTGGGCCTTCAGGTCCCCTACTCAAACAAGAACCCGGAGCAGCCACACTCCCTCAGCAGCCACAACAACACATGCAGCAAGCAGCACCCAACATGCTGCAACAGCAGCGGCTACCCCAACAGGCAGGCTTGACACCCCAGCAGATACAGCAGCTGCAGCAGCAGCAGCAGAGGCTGCAGCAGCCAATGCATCATGGTGTTCCCCTACCGCAGCAGCTGACAACAGCACCTGCAGGGGTACCTGGTTTGCAGCCAAGGATGCAGGGTTTGCAGCAAATGGGAGTCCCTGGTCTCCCTGGGGGCTTGCAGGGTTTACCTGCAGGCATACCTTTGCCTACTGGAGGTGTACCAAACAACTTACAGCTGGGAATGCAGGGTTTGGTCAGAATGCAGCAGCAAGGCTTGCAGGCAGGTATGCCAAGCATGCCCGCAGTACAGGGGCTGCAGGGCAACTTGGCACAGCTGCAGCAAATGATCGCACAGAATCCAGGTCTCCTGCCAACTCTACGCGCTCAGCAACAACAGCAGCAGCAGCAGCAGCAACAACAGCAGCAACATGCACAGCTTCTGGCTCAGCAGCAACTTGCACAGCAGCAGCAGCAGCAACGGGTGTACAGCAACAACATACCTCAGCGTGATGGCAGCTCGGATGTACCAGCACCATTGGCAGCGCTGGCAGCAGCAGCAGGAGTAGATGCAGATCGTCTTCATGCATTGGTCCCGCCTCAAGTATCATCTGCTTTGGCGGCTGCACATGCACGATGCAGCAGTCGCAGCAAACCAGCACCAGCACCAGCACCAGCAGCAGTTTGTACTAGCAGTGCATCTGCACCAGGGACATCAGCGCCCTCAGCAGGCAGCAAGCAGCGGAAGCAGCACAGGAAGAAACTACGTCGCATCCCTCAAGTAGATGGTAATGGTGATGAAGATGATGATGGGGTAGAGGAAGAGGACGAAGGTAGGTCACCTGCACTTGATCTACAGCACCAGCATGCCTGTCCAGGAAAGCTACTTCAATTGAATTGCTAAGCAAGGGCAAGCTAGCCCACAGTCTGCGCTTGCTGAGCATTTCTGCAAAGATAGCTTGCTTGTGAGCCTTGATGCAGGAAGCATTTGAACCTACATGTCGACCAATAACATCAACACCTTCATCAACAACCAGAGTGCTGATCAATTCCTTACAGGTGAAGAGTTTGAAGAAGAGGAAGATGCTGCTGAGGAAGAGGAGGCTGCTGATGAGGAAGACGAGGACGAGGCAGAACTAGAGAAACTGGATAAGGAGATTGAGGAGCAGGTATGATGGTTGCTGGTAT
>JARWLF010001142.1:0-11239 GCA_029853055.1 Scenedesmus sp. KT-U | reverse complement strand
TGTGCGCAGGAGTTCCTGTTCAGTCACTCTGTAAGCTTGTACTAGATGAGATTGTTATACGCAGGGTATCTCTTTGTGTTAGGTAGTTTGAGAGAATAGCTTTCTACGATTGCATGTGGCCATTTCACTGTGTTTGTGGGCCCAGCTGACATTCAGCTTTGAACTCTTCTATTGGCTGTGATAGTCATGTGCTTGTGATGGCGCATTCTGCTGTTGCATGTTGCGCTGTCTGCTTCTGTAGCAGTCAAGTGCACTTCAGGGTGAACGGGCGTTTGTGTGCCTGTCTATGTTCTGAAGGGGCCACTTGCTGCATGTGCTGCGACTTGAGAGGTCACACTATTTGTGACCACACTTGTACAATAGTGCCTACTGCATAGAGGTGCTAATGCGAATTTAGCAGACAAGCATCTGTGGCATTGCACAGTGATGCCCTCTCGCATCAAACCTTATCAGTAACCCTAGGATGGCGGCAGTGACAGCATGAACCTTTGTTGATTATCCCTTTTTGTTAGTGCCAGCTGCTTGTGCACTTTCTGTGGTTCATCCAGGTGTACTATCTTTGCTGCGATCAAGGCTTATACTGCATTCTCTGATATAGCACAGGCGGTTTGTGCTTGTATTAGCCGTCTATCAGCAACTGGTTCTGCCTTTGATGTGGTGTTTGCAGTGACTACGTACGCAGTTGTTGCCTACAGTGCCAGTAGTCTTACAGCCCAGTTTCTTTGCTTCATTGATCTGTGTTGTGTTCAGGATCATCAGGATCATGTGTTGCTGCTATGTCCAAGATGTTGTTGATATAAATGTAACAAAGCTCGTGAGACTCTTGGTGACTTTTGATGTTAGGCTGGCAAAGTACGGGTGGGTGGCAGTTTGTTTACATGTTGAGTGCCATGTGCTGTTGGCATGTGGTGGATCAAAGTCTGCTTACGTGTTATTGCAGAATGGACGGATGGAGCAAAGCAGCAGTTTTGCGTGCATGCCCTGTTCCTATCAGCACCTTGCTGCGGCTTGTTCCCATGTATTTGATTGGCTTTGAAGCGTATCTGGACTCTCTAGTGGGTCGTCTGTAGCAGCCCTAGTTGATTGTGGATGGCAATCATTGCATCATGATGTTGTCGATATATGACCTTTTGTGTTTCGTGTGCATATATATACACTAAAGTGTGGCACACTCCCAGTTTGTCTGCATGTACTGCCTCAACTGCATTGTATGTGTGTGCGTCCATGGCTACTAGGCAACGATCGACTGTTCGACTATTGGATTGGCTCAGACTATCCCTTTCAATACATTGTTGATAACCCTGGATAACCTTGGAATTGCTTGTAACATTGCTCAATAAACAGTTTTGTCAAGGTACCCAGCAACAATCAGACTCTGTTTGGAACAGTTGGCAATAGCATATATATAGCATTTACATGCCAGTGACTCAGGAGCCACAGATAACCAACGCCCGAACGATCGGTGTAGGTTTCAAACCTAGGTGGCAAAACTACATGATGTAGCATTCAGCTTACATGCTACTGTGTCAGAGCTAGCAGCATGAGTATGAGAGGCACCTATAGCCGCATGTTGCATTGGATTAACAACAATGCTGTACCATCAACAGCCAATGGAGCTGAGACAAGAAGTTTAGTCGAACCACATGCCTGAGCAACAGCGCTGCTGGGCAACTTGACATGCACCGACATACATGGCGTGTAGTACAGTACCACCCTTGGAACTCGAAGCACCCTGCTGCATACCGGAACTTGTTGCCAACCCACTGCACGAGCCCGTTGAACTTCCTACAGTGGGAAGGGCACCCGGGTCAAACCCAGTAACAATGTCATCAACACCGAAATCAGTGGACACTGTGCCCGTCTGGGAACACTAGCACCACAGAGCCTGCATGACACGCCGAAGAAGAAACAGCCCTTCTCCTACAGCCTGAGATGCAGGCTGAGATGCAGGGTATCCTGAATGCCATTCCTGGTTACTGAACATCATCGCAATAGATGAGTGAATGCAATACCCCAGGCCTCGGGATATACTTGAAAAAAAAACAACACAAAGTAACGTACAGACATTATGAAATTTATGTGAAAGGATCAACAACAGCAACAGCAAACATATGTCGCACGGTGTATGAGACACTGGCATGCACCAGGCCATCACCAGGAGAAACGGTCAGTGGGACTTATGCGCATAGTATTGTCAACTTGATGAGCATGACAACAGCTTGGAAGCAGTAGACTTCTATAATGGTCCTGAGCATACAGCCAACATCAACTTGAGCAGGACAAGATTAGTAGAAGCCTGTAACAGCAGTTTTTGAACTGCAGAACCCACAGAGTCTACATGGTGTAACCACACACGCATCCCACTCAGAAGGCTTATGTAAGATGATTGAACTAGCCACAGTTCGATTGGCATACCCACTATTCAAGCAATAACAACTCCTGTTGTTCACCCAGGCTTCAATGCATGCCCAGCAACCCAGCTTTCTCAGTACAATGCCCTGGAAGCTAGTGTCAAATCTAAACCATCTGTTCTGCATTGTCAGTATCTGATATGTCGACCACCCTGGTAGATGCAGCATTGCCACCACCAGCAGCAGTGGGAGTACCAGATCTGTGCTTGTCACCCCAGGTCCCAGAATCTTTTCCAGATCTAACAGATGATGTTGATGAAAAGTCACCAGTCTGAGATTGTTCCATGTTCAATGGGTAGCTGTAACGACCACCCACCATAGCACTCACCGACCGCTCAAAGACAGGTAATAACCCTTGTTTGCATCCGCTGCCACCATTGCTGCTGCTGGTGCTGTTGCCGAAGCCATGCTGCTGCTGCTTGACCTTGCGAGTGTGATGATCAACATCACCGGTAAATGTATCTGCTGCAGTGCTGCCAGCAGCAGCAGCAGCAGCAGCCTGACTGTCAGGAGTGATAGTTCTGCTGACTGCTGGGCCTGACAGAGGCAGGCTGGGCAGCAGATCCGCTGCTCGTCGGGAATGCAACCTGGAGAACACTGAACCAGCAGCAGCAGCCGCTGCTGCTGCATTTCCAGGTGCATTGCCTCCATCCAGGCCAAACAACCTACTACTGCGCTGGACAGGCATCGAACTAGACCTCAACCGATGGCGATCATTGAAACTCTGCGATACAGTGATCTCATTACGCAGGATATGATCGGGCACGTGTGCTCTGTACTGCTGCGCCAATGTCGGCAGCGGCGCTGCTGCTGCTGCTGCCAGCCCTGATCTAGCAGCGACCCTGTTACCTTTTCCCTTAGGTGGATTTACAGGAAAGTACCGCTGTCTGCCAGCCAAGCTGGTCAACATGACATTGACCATATCGAGCGGCTGTGGATTGCCTTTGAATTTGAAGCTGCCTATATGGTGAATCTGAACTTCACTATGAACTTTGGGGACATCACTCAGACCAAACAGCGGCTTGTGATCTACTGCTGCTGCTTGTGCTGCTGCATTCACCGGTAGCCCCTCCCACCCTTGCGGTAGCTGCTGCTGCTGCTCGCATTGGGCCATGTCACCGGAGGTCCCAGAATGCTGCTGTACCAGTGAGGTCACCCCAGTCTCACTCTGGGTCCCACCCCTGAGTAACACACCTGAGGTCCCAGAAGCTCCAGTGTCACCAGAAGTCCCACCCACTGCTGGTCCCTTCTTGAACAGGTGTAACTTGTTCAACCTTGCACCAAAGCCTGTTTTGAGATTATGGTTGGACGCCCCATCACTCGCTACTGCTGACGCTGCTGCTGCTGGTGTAGAGCTGAGATCAGTATCTGCGGTATCTACAACTTTCACCGGTTCCACAGGTGCTTGATCTACTGAGACACCTGCTGCTGCCACAAATGGTGAAACAGTAGGACCAGCAGCAGACCCGGAACCATCATCTGTACTGCTGCTGACACCATCAGGTGCTGCTGCTGCTGCTCCATCACATGCCACCGCTGCTGCTGCTGCTGCTGGACCTTCTCCTGCTGCTGCTGCTGCTGCAGCATGTCTGCCATCGCCGGCAGCAGGACTTCGATCTGAAACAGGTGCAGATCTTGTCCTTGTAACACAATCCAGAACCCCACTCGACGATGGTGACAATGCATCAACCTGTGCATCACCTGCTGCTGCTGCTGTTGCTGCAGCTGCTGGTGGCGGTGGTGGTGACTGCCACTGGCTCAGTACCGCCAATGCCAGTTGAGCCTCACAAGCTATCTGCCCACCATGTGCTGCTGCATCCATGTACCTGGCTGCTTGGTTGATGGAAGCACCATGATAGTCAGCCCTGCAAGGAAGTGGTATAAAAGCCTTAGGTTCATATGCTGAAATCTTTCCTTGGAGCTGCAGTGCTAGCTTAGAAAAGCAGCACATACTGCAGCACGCAATGCATGCCCAATGCGCACACAATGTGCAGTGCAGCATTCCACAATGCAACGCAACTGTAGTGCATTTGAGACGTGTGGCAGTTGACATACTCAACTTTGCAGGTCAACAGCAACAGTTCCCAGATGCTCAAGTATCATCAGTGCATGGCGCCAGGCACTCCCTCACATGATGATATAACTTAGCAAGAGTTCACAATGACATGGTTCAACAGTGTGCAATGTGCCGTGTGCTGTAGATACATCTCACAGTCTCACATGTCATACATCCATTTCACTTTTATCACAGCACTGGCTGGCTGCACATAAGGTTCAAATCTAAATACTTTACCTTCCCAGATGGTCAGGAATGATAGTCCTCGGCACGCCCTCACAAACACCCATCTTCAGCCTGGCTCCTCTGAACACCAGCTGACCACCAGATGAGTCATACTCAGAGCTCAGATGACTGATCTTCTGCTTCTGCCACCTAAATAATACAACCACAAATGGACTTGGAACCGCAGTAGTACGCACGACTCAGCAGTAACAGTCAGCAGCAGCAACAACAGGGACAGGAAGACAGCTAGATATCCTTGCGCTGCATATTACAACATTTTTGTTAAGCTGGATAGCTCTGACCAGGCAACAACTTCAACATACTTTGTATCCGGCCAGTTGAGGTACATAGCTGCCTCCTGCACCACCAGACACCACTCAAGTGCTGCAGCAGCACTACTAAAAGCTACCATATACTTCAGATCACCCTCCTGTACATGACGTACACGCAATGACCATCAGAACACATCATTTGACAGCAGAAAGCGACAGTATGGACCGTTTATCATGCGCATTGTGTTGGCATAGTAGAATTCAACAACTACTTGCTACACAACAGTGACCATGTGTCAAGGTATGCATAGGTCGAGTCTGCTGTCCCAGTTCACCTGCATTCTACAAAGGTATCCTCCCGGCACGTGACGCAGCGCCTCTATCAGCAGCTCAGCCAACAAGCCGTGAACATCTTTCAACAGCTGCTTCTTCCGGGACCCAAACACCTTGGCACCCTCCACACACATGAACACCATCGTTACGGCAGGTATGGGGTTGTTCGTGATTGAAGGGTTGACAAATGCACGACCTGGCTGCTGCTGCTGCTGATCTACTGCTGTGGTGACAGTACTGCTGCTCTGGCTTGCAAGGGACTCCATCTCGCCACCTTGCTGCTGCTGTATCTGCTGCTGCTGGTGGTGAGATGTTGAGAAGCTGCTGGATAGGCTGTCAGCTAGGGAGTTCACTACGCTCAAGCCTTTCTTGGACTCCCCTGCTACTGCTGCTGCCATATCAGCTGATCCCTGCTGCTGCTGCTGCTGTTTGGCTGTTGGTCCTGATGACCCTGATGCACTTCTGATCAGTTTGCCTAGACTGAGTGATCTACGTGGTGAAGAAGAACCCAGCGGAGCCTCTAATGCACCTACAAACCAAACAACACA
The DNA here is from genome assembly GCA_029853055.1 of Scenedesmus sp. KT-U. Classification (NCBI taxonomy): domain Eukaryota; kingdom Viridiplantae; phylum Chlorophyta; class Chlorophyceae; order Sphaeropleales; family Scenedesmaceae; genus Scenedesmus; species Scenedesmus sp. KT-U. The sequence continues at coordinate 5,394 of JARWLF010001142.1, read as the reverse complement.
CAACAACACTCATCACAGTACCAGCTGACTGCTGCCAGTAGGAAGACCATACTTTCGTTCTTCACCCGGCATCGCAACAGCTGAAAAGGAAAGGAACAGACTTATCAGGTATCTATCTGAATTTACAGATGCAGAAAACATAGCAGCATACACAGATATGTTGTAACAGAACCCACCTGGTGCTTCAAAGTATGGCGCGTCCACACATACCCAGCTATCCTTCAGAGTCAACTTATTGCCCCACACTGGCGCCCTGGACACTAAACTAGGTGGTAGTATCTGAATCAAACGGACCCTAGGCCGCTTGGTAGCTGTAGTAGCTGCTGCTGGTGTAGCTGAAGCTGATGACGTAATCAGCAACTGATGACTGTCAGTAGTTACAGCACCACCTCCGCCACTAGTGGTGGTAGTATGAGCAGCAGCAGGGTGATAGAAGTAGTGCTGCTTCATTGAGCCTGGAAGCAGGCTGATCTGCTGACCAGCATTGAGCCCAGCATCCTGCAACAGCATCAGTACACATGCTTCAATTCTCAAACTTGGTTTCATACTACGAAACTGTGGTACAGCTGCTCTGTACTGCTGATATCCGCTACAGCTGCCCTCTCCAGTGCTGTTGGTGCTGCATCGGGCTTTCATCAATGCTGCGCTGCCTGCCTCTGACAGTGCTGGTTCTCAAACCTCCTATTCCTATGATCCAAAAACTACACTGCATCCTCACTTAGTTTGTGACACCACACCACACAATGCCTGTGAAGTCACCACAACAATCAGCGGAAATCTTCAACCAGTATCTGACAAAGAACACCATCCTTACAGCACTACCAGCACTCACCACCATAGATGCCTCCTTATGTGTCCACACAGCAGCAGCAGCATCCTTCACCGGCAGTACTACACCACCGCTGTCACGGTCCAGCCACTCAATATCACCACCACCAGCAGCATAGCGGCTGTCATGCTGCTGAGCCCTGCCTCCCTTTGCTGGGTCAAACCGACGACTAGGCATCAGCGTAGACAGTCTCAGGAACCTCTTTGTTGCGTTGGCAGCATGAAGGCGCATCGATGCTGCTGGTGGTGGAAGAGAGGGGACTACATATTCACCCATGTCCAGGACAACTGCTTCATCAACTTCCAGCTTCTCACCACGCCTGTTGAGAAATGAAACACCCAGGCATTATCAAAATCCCCCAAAACAAACCTGTACTGCGGAGTGATAGGATTATACTCCCTACGCATCCAACTTCATTGCAGCAGAAAACACTGTTGGTTGTTTGGTGTGGTTCAGATGTCTTGATGAAGCTCACCTCCTACTGCAAAGTGAGCCAAGGAACAGCAGGTGCCAGAGCGACGTCCTCTGGGCCAGTTTGTTGTAATTCAAGCCGTTGGAATCTACGGCACCGAGCGGGTGTAGCTCCTCTTTGATGCGATGAAACGTCTCAGATTCCATTAGGATTTGACCACCATTGCCGGCATCACTCACATCTGCAGGTCATTAGAAACCAGCTGCCCTTCAACATCAGAAAACTGTTGCTGATGTTCCAGTTGGAAGAGCAGCAGCAGGTTACAGCGCATACTGAATTCGGGTCTCAATCACACAGTCTTAGGGCAGGCAGCAGTTGGGACAAAGCAACATTCTGACACTCACCTACAGCCAATTTGAACAGTGCGCTGTTCAATATATTCGCCAATGCGCTCGCACTGTTGTGGTCACTCTGCACCTCCACCACCCCAGTAGCTACACCCATTCTAACCCTCAGCCCATTGAAAACAGCAGCAGCAGCAGCTGCAGCTGCAGCTGCATTGCTGTTGCTCCTGAACAGATCCAACATGCGGGATCTGCTCATATGTGACCCGAACGTGCTGACCGTCCCTCCTGCTGCTGCTGCTGCTGTAGCAGTAGTTGGACTTGTTGTCAAAGGTTGCGATGCAACTGGAGGTAGTGTAGCCATGCTGTCTGTTGATACTGCAGCACCTGCAAGAACGGCATGCACAGCACGAGATCAATCCAAAGCATCAGCACAAGCAGTAAGTGTTCCTGCACTGACTGGCAACCGTAGGGATTCAAACCACAGACACTTTGGAACGCTTACGAGCCATGTACACAGATTACGAGACAGCTGTCTGCTCACATATGAAGCAATGCAACATACCTGGATGTTTGTTGTATTGTACTTTGGACTTCTTGAGCCAACTGGTTCGTCCCCCGGACAGCAAAGTAGACATGCCCTCAAGATGACTAACTGCAAGTCACAGGAATGCTGTCATTGTTGGGGTAGAACCTCAGCAACCAAAAAGAATGAGTTTGTGCGATAAGCACAAGGGAGGAGTGCACCTGCCCAAGGTGCACCGAGCATGAATGCATGCATGTGCGGATGAACCCAAGCACTTACATTTCCCACGTCGTCCTTGTTTAGAATGTGTACTGTTGTTGTTGTTGTTACTGCTGCCATGTCCCACGCTGCTGTCAGATTCCATCAGACCATCAGGCCAGTTCACATCCAGTAAAGCTTGCTGGACCTACGTGCATATATACGGCAGCAGCAGCAACAGCAGCAGTGACGGTCAGCAGCAGCAGACTACAGCTTACAAGAGAAACTCCACCTGAATGCAGTGAGCAGCTAACAGGGGCACAATGCAGTGATACCGCAGCAATCAATCACTGTCAAAAGCAACGAGGGACAAACCCACCTGTAAGCAGAATGCGACTGCATCGAATGGTTCATGAAAGACCAGTGTGTAGCTGTCACCCTCCTGTTGTACTGTTGAACCACAGTGTTCATATTTGCAACGACGTATGACGTTGTTATGCAGAGTCAGAGCTTTGTACATCAACTCAGGACAGCGCTTGAACAAATCTGCAGCAGAGCAAACACACCAAATACATTGCAAACATACATCACGATATATACATTCTTGATTAAATACGTTGCAATTACTGCACAATTCTCTCAACATCTATCCTTTAAGCAGATATGTTACGAACTGTTACAAACACGGTTATAACATCTGTCACTAACCTGAGTATCCCTCAATATCTGTTACTACAATACTCATCTTCCCGCTCTTTGGCATCCCCGCCAGATGCTTATGCCACCAATCCAACTGGCGCCGAATCTTCCCCGTTCTGGCAATGCACATATTGATCGTCACACTCGACAGCATAATCATCAAAAGACAAAACGCCAACCCACAGATGATCAGCGCTGCCAATTGCTGTCTGGTTAAGACCGGTTCATCTCTGTAGTTTCTTGGTGAGCAGGTTGTGACGGTCATCTTGACGCAGCTGGTGTGGTTGTGGTGGCCAGATGCACACCAGAGCTGCTGGAAGGAGATGTTGTGCTCCTTGCTGGGCCTGAAACCCTGCACATGAGGTTTTGACATCATGGTACGAGCAGTCAGTCAGCCCGCAAACCTGAGTCCTGGAAGTAAGCATGCACCAACACTGCAACAACCACAGCAATGGTAACCGTATAGCAAATAAAGGAAGCAGTTCAAATCTCTTTATGCTTACCTCCAAGCAAGCACACTCCTGGAACCAGTAGTACTCAGGATCTACAAACCAGGTCTGGCTGGATAAGTTAGCTGGCCGCAACACACCGGAACCAAAGGCAAAGGACCCATGACGGTTCCTTCGCACAGTGGGACACCTGAACATGGCAGTCGAGACATCCTACTTGCGTCAGCAGACCCACCACAGCAAAAACTGTATCAGTATTTGCCTCTACAGGAACTGAGGCATACCGCAACGAAGAGCCAGCAATGCAAACAAGGCTTCCGGAAGTCCTGCTCAGAAGAGTAAGTCGTGCTGGGCATATGTCATATAGTCCTACAGCATGCAGTGCAGGGCAGCGACTGCACTGATACAGATGTGACAAACTGTTTCAGCGTGTGACAAACTTCAACTCTTGAATCAACTCACGTCATGTTGCCCCCTGTGCCAAGATATCGAGCAAACGCAGCATCCCTGCTTGCAACCCTCATGTCTATAACCGGCTGCTGCGTGTTGTTCTCGTCCAACACCAAGAAGTCCGGCACCAAAGTGCCGTTTGCTGCTCTCTGCAGGGCTTCATCTTCATTGCTGCAGCAGGTCATGAGCGTGTTGTGCAGGTCCACTGTTTGCAGGAATGGCAGGCGGCCGAGCTCACGAGGTATTGTGCCATGAATACGAGTGTTGCCGATGATAAAGGTCACCAAACCACTCATCCACCTGGAGTTAAGGTACATCAAGCACATGCATCACAACACCTCAGGCATCAGCAGCATGTATTGAAAGATTGATAACACAGTGTTTTTGCCTCTAGGCAAGCAATGGAGTGTCAGCAGGCATAAGCAGTTCATAGCAGGAGATGCTTAAACAGACGGCAAGGCATCATGTACAGCGTAGCAGCACATGGGTACTACTACTTACTCCAGATTAGGCAGGGTCCCTGAAATCCATGGGTTATCTCCCAAGTCTAAGTCACTCAGTTGACTTGAATCAGCAAAGCCCCAAGGAACACTGCCACTGAAGTTGTTGCCACCGAGGAACAACCTGTTGAGCTGGTTGGAGGGAGAGGCTCTCTGAGGGAGCTCACCGGACATACTGCGAGGGATTCAAATTTTGCAGTGACAGCTGAGTCATGAAGATGGCATTAGTGGTGCTACAAATCGTTGCAAGCTCATGAAGTGCAACAGACACAAGCTGGCAATACCCAACTGCTTCTGAAGTCAGCAGAAAGCACACAATCATCGACCTGCAGTCGCACACCAGCAAGTACCAAGTAGACTGTCAGGACACAGGTGCCCTGAGTCCTGCAACTTCTGCTGATATCAGTTGTCCCGCTCATCCTACCTATTGTTTGTAAGGTCCAGTGTGATGAGCCTTGGCAAGCGCCAAACATCCACTGACAAATTGCCGGAGAAGTTATTCTGTCGTGCTCGCAGGACAATCAAGTTTCTGTTGTTGCCGTTCACTGGCAGGGGCCCTGAGAACCAGTTCTCCTGCAGTCATGATAGCGGTCAGCATATGCGACAACCACAATGAGGTACTGCCAGGCTATCTGTCAACTGCAGTACTCTGCCCTCACTAACAGAGAAGCTACAGCAAGATGAACACTCTGCCTGCATGTATATGACGCTGCTGGAAACCCGCCTGCCTGCCTGCTTGCTTTGCCGCTAGAACGCACGCAGATGCACTTGTGCACCGGCACAACTGCTCTGCTTTGCTTGAGCCCAGCACTGATGTCCTGCATTGCTGGCTGCACTGATATGCACACAACCCTGCATCAGACTTCAGCTGCCCTTCAACCAGCCCAACACGAGTGATAGCCCTCTTTGAACGTACCTGAACATCAGCTATCTGTAGCTGCAAGCACTTGGTCAAGTTCAAGGGACCTGAGAAGTTGTTTGCTCGCA
>JARWLF010001141.1:0-15345 GCA_029853055.1 Scenedesmus sp. KT-U | reverse complement strand
GGGTGCCAGGCAACCGACGCTCTGACTGCTTGCAAGAATGGGTGCACTGCAGTCTGTAGGATGGCAACCTCAACCAAGAGGCTATATGGCCACTTTATCAGTATGCGACAAGACAAGAAGGGCTTCAGTTGACTATTTCTTGAGACTGCGCGCTCCATGTGAGCTGCAGAGGATGATGTTTTGCACAGCCATCGTACAGGGGCGGGTAGCGAACGAACTACCTTCAGAGCGCTATTAAGCCACCTTCGCCGCCACTTATTCTTATGCTTACTCTCAATGATCCTTTATTGGTCTAGGACGGTCAAATGTAGTCGCATTGGCACATCATAAGCAGCATATCCTTGCCACCATGAGACTGACTGACAAGAAGCGCAGGCAGCTAGCACACCTTCGTGAGATTGCAAAAAGGAGGCGTAAGGTCTATCCGGTACAGGAGATCTTTGAGTCCTCCCAGCACTTGACAGGACAGATAGTACCACATACTGCATGGGAACCAGTCACTGGTAGTGGTACCCATAAGCAGCAGCTATCAGCTGGCATGGAGGCAGCTGCTGTTGAACACGGCTTAGGGGCTGCAAGGGGTGCATGTTCAAGTTATGATAAGAGTACCAGCGGTAGCAGCAGCTCATCAGGTGGTATGTCAGGTGGCCCAGCCTGGCTAAGGACAGTAGGGGTCAATTGACTTGCAAGTACAGGACAATCAGGCCTGCTGCACTGGTTCTAACACATACGTCTCTGCATCAACCACAGCTGCAACAGCATAATGCTGTGAAGTCCGCATCAGGGATGAGGCGCAGAAAGGGAGTTAGCACTGGACCCATGAAAGCTACACAGCAGCTTCAGCCAGAGCATCCTGCAACACAGATACCTGCAGCAGCAGCAGCCATACTTGCTGAGCGCTTACTGGTCTCTCCTCAGCAGTGAGAAGACAGCCAGGAATACTGTGCAACTTGCCTTAACTGCGCTACATTCTGCTGTGGGCATACAAGCCGCTGTGCAGTTGGCATGACCAGTAGCAAATTTGCTAGCAAAAGCAAAGCAGTGTATCTGCTGTGACATACTGCCCGTAAGCCGCTGGGTCGTCTGTGCTGGCAGCAGCTGTTTTCATCACTTCACAGTATGACTGTATATGTTCTTCACGTGTACGGTGGATTGCTGTGAGCGCACCAACCCATTCCAAGTCTCTCAGGGTCTGACCTGCTGGCCTCCTGGTTGTGTCCCCTTTCTGCACTGAGAGCTCGTGGGCAGAATCGCAAGTTTTCAGACTTCAATTGCTACATTGGTACATCTATTGCTGTCATCAGTGACTGGTTGTGGCTCCTCTCAAAGAGTCCCTGGTATGCACGGCATCGCACTCGGTCAACATCACGCAGTTGACCATCAGGCCAGCCGTGTGCATCACTTAATTGTCAGGTGCCAAGCTTGAGTTACTCATGTATAACCTACATTGGGATGGACAGCTGGCCTACGCAACGTGCATAGGGTGGTGCGGCATGCATGGAGCCGTGGTGACACTGTCACCTTGTGTTCGGTCATCACTATGTCGGGGCGTGTCCACAAGACTGAAGTACACGAGAGAATTGTTCAGGATCACTTTACGGTAGGTGTGACATGATTGCCAGGCCTGATGCAGTCTGCAGTGTCAAGACAAGGTCTCCTCTGTGCGAAGTGCAGGATCGCACTCGAACGCTCCCCAGACTATTCAACAAAATCTTTGTTTCTGAATAACAGGACAAAGCACGTCTCGTTGGTCAGTGCGGAGTAAGCAGACAGCTGGCCCACACAAGTCCACAGTACTGTAAAAGGGTATTGCAAGTATTCAGCAGGAAGGGCCTGTATCTCCGGATATCCGCCAAGCAGACAATTGTATTACATGCGGATGGCGTTTCGTCCACTGCTTGGGTCAACAAGACATGCACCGACAGCACATGGCAAGCATTGCTGTCATCACATGACAAACACAGCGTGATCAGATTCAATCAGCGCACAGCAGTCAGTCAGCGCACAGCAGATGTCAAGAGCAAGCAACAGCCCCCACAAGCAGTCAGACGTATGGAAGGTTCTGCATGGGGCACCTCCTACACCTCCTGCGCCTAGAAGGGACCCAGACAGGAACCCTGTACAGATCCCAACTGCAGGACAGCAACAAAGAGCTGCAGCTCTGGCAGCTCAACAAGCTGAGCATGCCAACATGCGTACATATGCAGACGATGGAGCAAAAGTAACTGGCCTGCAGCATAGCTACAGTGCTGTTAGCCCAGATTTGCTGCACACACAAGGTACAACACATCACAGACAGCTGATGGCCACAGAATCAGGTCAACTGCTCCTGCGAGGCAGTTTGGATGAGCTCATGATGCAGCAGCACTACAGGAGCAGTCCATCTCCCGATCACCAGCAACTTGGACATACAAAGCAGGCATGGGGGCCGACTGCAACCGCGCCTACAGGCAAATTGCTGCCCTACCCAGCTGCTAGCAGTCCTCAGGTATGAAGTCACAGCAGCTGGCAAATCAACTGAGCTCAGCATGTGCAGCAGGTTGCAGCTCACACACATGAATCCTGCACATTGCTTTGCAGGCCTTCAGTGTTGCAGTGTCATCCGTACTCCATGCCCCACACTGCAGTGGGCAGCAGGGTCACAATCTGATACAGTTCAAGTTACACTGCATCACCGACACATGTGGGCCAGAGGTGCTGATCATTGTTCTTGTCATATGTATCACTTTGCAGGACACTCTGCTACCTCGGCTGCTGATTGGTACTCAGAGCCCTACACTAGGGGACCCAGCAGAGTCCCCTAAACCAGCAGCTGCAGGGAGCCCCTCATGGCTAGGCTCGGCAGCTGCCAGAGCGGCATCAGCAGGCCTTGCGTACCCATCATCACCTACTGCTGCGGTTGCCCCGGCCTTCCGCAACAGCATCAGTGCAGCCTCACCCTCGCAGAACATCAACGCTTCCATGGGCTTCAGCAGTGCTGCTGCAACAGCTGCCCATGCTATTGCAACCGCAGCAGCGGCATCAGCAGCAAGGGAGCTTGAGGATAGGGTAGCTTTGGCAGAAGGCAGAGCCGTAGCGGCCGAGCGAGCTGCACTTGAAGCGGCAAGGGCAGCTGAGACAGCTAGCAGACGTGTAGCAAGTGTTACCGCTGACTTGGCTCGGGCTAGTGCAGATGTTGCTGATGCCAGAGGATGCTTCGATGCAGTTGTCAGCATGAACCAGCAGGTGAGGGTTGGTTCCGGGTCTGTTGAGCTTTGACTGAAACTTGTGTACATGTTTGCGTGCCGGCACTCCCTGCAGTATAATTCATGTGCACTGACAGCATGTACCGTTGTTGGCACTGTCTGTTGTCCAACTCCTTGCAGCTTCAACAACAAGTGACTGGCCTGTCAGCAGAACTGCATCAGCTGCAGGTTGCATCAGCAGAAGCCAAGGCAGCTGCAGCAGAAGGTAACTGGAGTGGCGATCATCTCAGGCAACAGGTCACTGGCATGATTGAGCAGATCACTAGGTAGGTACCTGTCACAGCCGGCAATTTACGTGTGATTGACGAGATGAAGATCAATGCTCGTGTGAATCAACTTATCCACTAGAAGCACGCTCAAAGTAGCAGCTGCTCAGCACCATGGCAAAACACAAACTTGGTGTGCTACTGTTGGCTTGTATGTACGAATAGGTTGGAATCTGAAAGAGCCGCTGATCGTGCTCAGCTCCAAGCCCTCAGCACCAAACAACAGCAGCATTTCACCTCCCTGCAAGCCCAGCAACAGCAGCAGGTCGCACTCCTACAGCAGCAGCAGGCAGCTGCTATGGCTGCTGCACAGCAACAGCAGGCAGCTGCAGCTGCTGGTGCTGCTGCTGAGAGTGCTGCAGTCAGGAACAGTGCTGCAGGGCTGGCAGGGGAGTTGAGTCAGAGGCAGAGTGCGCTGTTGAAAGACATGGCAGCTCTAGCAGTGGAGATTGAGAACTACAGGTTAGTGATGTGCAGTACTTGCAGGTATGAACCATGTATCAAGTGTCTGCTTGCTCTGTGCAGTACAGTACAGTACTACACTGCACTGACACTGGTATGTGCGTCGTGTGATGTCATACAAGATGTTTGGACACCACAGCTTCTGGCACATGGTGTCAATCACATGATGTTGAAGGTCCACTTTACTGTGGTGATTGCAGGCAGGAAGCATCTGCAGCTGGTGCCAACCTGCACTCAGATGTTGAGCGCCTCAATGCTCGTCTAGCTGCTGAGTCGAGTGCTATTGAGAAGCTTAGACAAGGGGTGGCAGCAACAGCAGTACAGGAGGCAGCTGCACTAGCTGGGCTGCAGGGCCAGGTGAGCAGGGGGCGATAAATCCTGATATGATTACAACTGTGAGAACTTGGTTTGCTGGCGTCCAGGTTGGCAGCAGTTCAGCAACCACATCCTATATCACTCTGAGCCGATAAGGGCTTGCAAACAGCACATGTCTTGGCTTCACTTTGCAGATCCATGAGCTTCATGCATCTGTCCTTGCCCACCAGCAGCAGCTAGCAGCTGCTGAGTCAGGTCGCAGGGCAGACACTGCAGCAGCTGAGGCCCGGCTGCAGTTGCTGACCAAACAGTTGGCTGAGGGAGAGGCAGCAGTGCTGAGAAGAGTCACAGGTGAGGAGGACAGATTGTGGTTTATGGACAAGGTGTTGTAGGGTACTGTACCGGTGAGGAGAGCAGCAGCTGTTGTGTTTTCTGTCAAGGTGTCAGCAGGAGTATAGCCGCAGCGGCTGCAACCAGGATAACTGCCAGTGTACTGGCATCAGCAGCACTCATGAGAACATGCCATGGTGACCCCATATGCGTACCTTGCAGGCGTGCTTGACACCAGGGCTCATGAGGTTGCTGCTGCTTTGTCAGCTGTGGAGCAGAGAAGCACTGACAGGGATGAAGAAGTCAGGTGAAGCGTTGTCACTGGTTGTCAGCTGAGCCACCACCTGTGCCCTTTGCAGACTGTAAACCTGCTGTCTGCTGTACAAAGATGGTATCTTGAAGGCTCTCTGCTCCCACGGACTCTACCAACACCCTCCCACTGCTGATGTTTGCTGTCTCACAGGAACACTGTACAAGCGTCAATGTCAGCACTGCTGTCTGCAGCTTTGAAAGCTGAGGCGAACAACCTTGAAAGGATAGCAGTGCTTGAAGGTGGCCTGTCTGGAGTAGCACAAGCTGCAGCAGCTGCTCAGACCGCACTGGCAGATGCAGCCAGCCAGGGTGAGAGTATAAAGGCTACAGCAACAGATCAGTTTGCCGCGCAGTCCAAAGCTGGTTCTAAACTTTATATAGCTAGTTGTTGGACAACAAATAGTTGTTTTGCTGCGTAGGTCTGTCACAGCTTTCAGCTGCTGTTGCTGCTGGTCGCTTGGCTGTTGAGGGCCGTGAAGTTGAACTGAGAGAAGAGATCAATGGTGCTCTCAGGAAGATGAGGGCATATGCACGAGATATGGAGGTCAGTGTCTGCTGATTACCTTTGGCATCATTTTACTGGTTCAGAGTTGTGGGTTCACAAGTACTTGGTGGTGCCTCACCCCAAACCCTGTCGTGGTTCCTGAAATCAACTTGTGACTGCTGTGTGTTGTTTGTAGGAGTCTCTGGATCGTGAAAGGGTCAAGCTGGAAGAGGTGCTGAAAGCAGAGATTAAGGCACGCAAGCATCGTGACAAAACCCTAGGTGATGCCCTTGCGGCCTCGACAGCTGGAGCAACAGCAGACATCTCCGCTTTGGCACAGAAGCTGGAGACGGCTCTGACAGAGCTGGACAAGAAGTATGAGAGTGTGCTACAAGACCAGCAGCAGCTGCATCTGAGGCAGGACACAGCTGCTGCTGATCATGCAGCATTGGACAAGGTCAGCAATCTTCTCTGAGCAATACATGACTTCATAGGCATTGCATGCAAATCGCTTGGGTCTGGGTCAAAGCACTAACATACACAATGAGCCTGCAGATCTAGTGCTCTGTCTGCTGACCTGGTTCCAATCTTATCTATCTGTAACCTGCTGGTGTAGGATGTCTGTCAACTGGCAGAGAAGCTCAATCACAATGCCCTGCAGGGGTTAGCAAGGCTCCAAGCAGATGTGCAGCAGCAGGCAGCACGTCAAGCTGCTATGGCAACCCAACTGCAGGCAGATGCAGCGGCCACTCGAGAGCAGCTGGCACAACTCAAGCAGTGGTTTGATGCCAATCAGGTATTTTGGATGAGTGTAATACCTCACTACATGCAGTATATGCATCGATTAGCTGAATATGTTGCTGCTAGTAGCTTACATGATTTCCTGAAGTCACCATGCAGTAAACTAGACGTATGTGTCTTCTCATGGTTCCAACTGTAGGTTGAGGCTCAGCTAGCAGATGAGCTTCTCAGGCAAGAGCTCCAAGAACAGCAAGCAGCAGCAACTGCTGATTTCAAGACACAGCTGGTTGAGCTGACTGGTCATGTCAACAGCAGTATGAGTGAGCTGCAGGGTGAAATGCTGGAGACAAGACAGGCAACATTGGCACAAACAACAGCATTAGAGACACAGGTATGAAGAGAGTAGCTGTGTTGTGTTTTGAGCGTCTTTGAGTTGATACTGTCAGTTCTTGTGACAACTGCACTGGGCTCTTGCATGGCCTGGAAATATCTATACCTCGTTCAACGTGTGACACCTGAAGTGCTGTTTCATAGTGTTGCGGAATGTTCTACTTCCTTGCAGTTGCAGCGCCATGTCAAGTTCTCCAAAGCAGAGGTAGACCGCTTACAGCAAGCAGTAGCTGCTGCACTTACCAGCTCAGCCACTACAGAAGAACAGCAGGCAGTGACCAACCGCCTGGTTCAGCATCTGAAGCAGCAAGCTGAGAAGCTTCATAGCTCCGTGACGGAGCAATCAGCAGCACTGGCAGCAGCACAGGATGACATTGCACACAAGATGCTGGATGCTGAGTCAGCTGCTAACCTTGCAGTAGCCAAATGCAGCAACGAGATAGCAGCAGCAAAGGCGGATGTGCTGAACGTCATCCATCAACAGGACCTCGGCATCAAGGCAGCTACAGTAGACATAGGGAGGCTTGAGAAGGCTGTAGCCGCAGTGGTTACTACAGCAGCAGCTGATAAGGCAGCTGCCGCTGCTGCTACTGCAACTGCCAGTGCAGCAATGCAAGCAGAGGTTGCAGCTGTCAAGAGTGAGATAGCAGTCGTGAAGAATGATTTGAACCAAAGTGTGACCAATGCTAAGCTCGCTGATGAATTGGAGTTTCTCGCTTTGCATGAGAAGGTCGACTCACTGGCAGTAGCAACACAGCGGCAGGCAGCAGCAGCAGCTGAAGCAGTTGCAGCTGGTCTTGCTGCTGCGTCCGGGGCTGCTACCGCTGCTGTTCAGCAAGCAGCAGCAAAGGCAGAAGCGGGCTTGCAAGCAGTCCACAGGTCATTGAATGACATAACCAACAGTCTCACTGGAAAGATCAAATGTTTACAAGATCAGGTGCAGCACACAGAAGCAAAGATGCAAGAACAGGATGACGCAACAGTGCAGCAGCTACAGCAACTGTTGGATAGAACCAAATCACAGCTTACGGACAAAGTCACTCAGATTGAGCTGCATGTGCAACAGGCGGCTGAGGACTTGCATGAAAAGCACAGCAGTACAGCACAACAGATGCACCAATTGGTGGACAGTAACAAGGCACAAATGTTGGACAGAATTACAGATATCAATCAGCAGTTGCTACGAACAGCAGACGATCTTAGAGACCAGAATAAGACATCAGCACATCAGCTGCAGCAGGCGATAGAAAGAGCCAAAGCACAGCTGCATGGTGACTTACAAGAGGCAGTGGAGTTGACAACAAGGCGCATGGATGAGGTTGAGCAGGCAGCACATGCTGGTTTAGAGTCTGCTAAGACACAACTAGATGCTGCTGTTGATGTTATCACTGAGAGGCTGGTGCCGCTTGAGGAAGCAGCTGCCTCCGCTGCTGCTACAACGGCTGAACATAGTGGTATGCTGCAGCAGCATGAAGAGCAACTGCAGCAGCTGCAGTATCAAGCACAGGCAACAACGGCTGGGCTACAGCAGCACGAGCAGCAGATATCTGGTTTGGATGCTGCTGCGCAAGACGCCGCTGCAAACATCGAAAGCATGCAGCAACAGATAGGCATTCTGCAAGCTGGCGTTCAGGAGGGTGCTGCTGCTGCTTCCGCCCTTGCAGACCGCATCGCTTCCCTTGAAGAGTCTGCTGAGGATGCTTCTGAGACTCTTGCATCACACAATCAGCAGCTCTCCAACATCAAAGCAGCCATCAGCAACCACAGCCAGCAACTGCATCTACTGTCCCAGAAGATGGACAGCCAGGCAGCAGCAGCAAGGCAGCAGCTAGTAGCAGCACTAGAGCAGCTGGAGCAGCAGCGGATTGAGGCTGCTGCTGCTGATCATGCAGCACGTGAGGAGCTGCTGGAGCTTGTGAGCAGGCATACTGACGAGCTTGCTGCTGTTGACCAGAGTCTGGAGTCTCTACAAACCCAACTAGCAGAAGTCAATGAGGATCTGTCTGCTGCTACAGAACGTGGTGATGAGCTGGCCTCTCAGCTGGTAGAGACAGAGCAACTCATCTCAACAACAGAACAGCAGCTGCAGCAACAGCTTACCAGAGAAGTTGAAGCGCTACAAGCTGACATCCAGGAGTTGCGCAAGATTGCTGAAGCAGATGGCGGTGCAGTACAGCAGCAGCTACAACAGATGCAGCAACAGATGGCAGTTACGGCTGACAAACTGGTTGAGCAGATTGTCATAGGCTTGGCTGCTGCTGCTGAAGCACAGAAAAGCAGTAAAGATGAAGTGCTGGGGTTGCTTGAGGAGTCTGTCAGCTCTGTCAGTGCTGATATAGCAGCTGCTACTAGCAATGCACATGAGCAGCAGCAGCTGATGCAGCAACATGTAGACGAGCTGATATCAAATATCACAGCTGATATGGAACAGCTTGAGCAGCATATAGCAGCTGAGCTCGAGCAGCAGATAGCATCGGTTACAGAGGACATTGATGGTGTGAAGCAGGAGCTGGTGACTCAGGCAGATCGGCTGCAACAGGAGTTTGCAGAGCAGCTTGAGGCAACAGTACAGACGCAGAGCTCTGCTGCTACACAGGTGCAACAGCAGCTGTCTGAGCTCAGCAGCAGTATGGCTGCTGCTGTTGAAGCTGCCGCTGCTGCTGCAGCTGATCAGCTGAATGTAGCAAAGCAGGACCTAACACAGCAGATGCAGGTTCATGTCGAACAGTACAACAGGGATTTTGAGGCTCTACAGTCAGCGCAACAGCAGCAGATTGACGCTCTGCTGAGTGAGCAAGCTGCAGCAGTACAGCAGCTGCGAGATCAGATGCAGCAGCAGTCTCAAAACACCTTTGACGCCGTAGAGAACCTGCAAGGGGAGGTGCAACAGCAGGGTCAGCAGTTCGCAGATCAGCTGACAGCTGTACAGCAGACCAGTGAGCAGCAGCTGCAGCAGAATGAGGAGTGGCTGTCAGAGCAGCTACAGCAGCAGCAAGACACTGTCTCCCAGCAGATGCAGCAGCTGTTCGAGCAGCTATCAACCAACCAAGAGCAGCAGCAAGCAGCCTTACAGAAGCTTCAGCAGCAAACACAAGACAACACCAGTCAACTCCAAGAACAAGCTACTGCTCATGACCTACAGCTACATGAACAGCAAGGCCTGGTTGAGAAGCTTCAAGAGCAGATAGTTGCCAACCACAACGCAGCAGAGTCTGACCTGCGACTACGGCTGCAGGAACTGCAGGATAATTGGCAACAACAGATGGCGGTAGTGCAAGCATCGGTGGACGAGCATGGTCAGAAGATCAAGAACAATCAAGATGTTTTGGCTGATCATGCCAAGGTGCTTGATGGGTTGGCTGACAAACTGGCAACACAGGAAGCAGCAACAAGTGAAGCTACTGGGGCACTGAGGGAGCAGATGATGGCTCTTGACGAGGGCTTAGGACAGAGGTTGGCAACTGCAGAGCAAGCCTCTCAGGTAAGGTTGATTGTGCGGACTTCCTTGTTCAGCACTGCTGGGTGACCCACTGCGCTTATTGCTTGCAATGTAGCTACGCCGCATGCTGCACCAAGGTGTGCACTACACAGGCTGTCGTTCGGCTGTCAGCTGTCAGATGGAAACCGCCTGGTAGCGCTGCAGCTGCCAAGCTTGGCGTTTAAGCTAGAAGCGGGTGGTAGTGTAACAGTAGTAGCCTTGCAACAGGTGGTGCTAAAGTTTATCGCCAAGAGTATCGTTGGTGTTGCCTGATGTTGTGTAGGTGATGGCAGAGCGTGTCCAAGCAACTGAAGACAGAATCACAGGTAAGATGCAAGGTCATGAGGAATAATAGGGATGTAGGTCAGCCACCAGGTCTATAGATTGTTGGACCTTTAACTTGGACTTAACCACCAAGGAAGCAGCTGGATGTGCTTAGGTGCAGCAGGACAAGGCAGCACTGCTGCTACCGCTGCACCTGGTCGAAGCGACTGGCATCTGTCACTGATAGCAGCAGCATCAGCGTGCTTACTAAGCTTCTGACAAGAACCAGTCAGGAGCCCACTGCAGTATCTGAGCATTACCACTGAGCAGCAGATGATGTCAGATGGTCTGATGCCACCAGGGTCTGCACCATGTGCGTCAGCTGTGCACTGGGCAATGGTAGAGACGTGACACATTGATGCAGGGGCAGGCAATGCTGCTGCAAACCTGCTCCAGCTTGTGGACCCCGTGAGCATTCATTTTTAAGAACTTGGGTAGCTGGAGACAGACCTAGTACCTGCAGCAACACCGCAAACCTGCAAAATCGTTGTCTGATGACTTGCAACTGATGCGATAGTACAACCGCAGCAGCTCACCATTCTGCAGACAGCCAGTGCAGCAGGTGGTTTAAGCACAGCAGTCAGAGTAGGATCTGGTGCAGACAGTGACACAGTACAGGTACCTAGCAGGTGCGCAGTGCATCTGGGTGCTCTTCTTAGAGCAGTTTCAGCTAGCAGCAGTGACCCGTTCAATCAAGTTGCCAGTGTTTGCTGTGACCAGTTGCCACCTTCCAGGCAGTATGACGCTCTGCTTCTGATTGAGCGTCTGTGAAGTACAATAGCTAAAACAGGCGACCACCAAGCTGCTGCAGCACTTCTGCTGCAGTAGGGGACAATGATCGTACCCTGCTCATGCATTACCAAGCTCTTAGAGGTCTCTGCTGATGGTGTGGCTGCAGGGCTGGACTCTGTGACAGCTCAGCATGCAGCAGATGTGCAACATTTGCAGCAGGAGCTCCACCAGCAGCAGACTTACACTGAACGCAAGCTATCAGCACTGCAGGACAGCCACTCAGCAGCTGTGCAGCAGGTTGCGACTGATGTCACTGCAGTCCGTAGTGAAGCTGGTGAGGCAGCAATGGAGCTACAGCAGCAGCTGCAAGCAATCCAAGCCATCACAGCTGAAGGTCAACAGAAGGCTGCTGATGATCTTGCAGCAGCATTAGAAGTCATCAAGACAGCTGTCACTGCAGCATTAGGTGATCAGCAGCAGCGAGTTGGTGACCTGCAGCAGCAGTTGCAGAAGCAGGACGCTACAATGCAGCAGCAGCTGGCAGCGGCAGAGGCTACAAGTGTTGAAGCATTGAGGAATGCAACAGCAGAGCAACAAGCAGTGATCTCTGCAGTACAGCTCGAGGCCCAACAAGCAATAGAAGAAGTCAAGAAGCAGCTGGAATCACTGCAGTCTGAGACAGCACGACAAGCAGCACAAGCAGCGGCGGAGGCAGCTGCTGCTCTGGCAGCTGTTGCAGCACAAGCATCAGCTGCAATGGGTGACCTACGGCAGCAGCTGCAGCAGCAAGAGGCGGCATTGCAGGCAGACATGACCAGCTTGCTAGCTAGCACCCTAGAGTCTGATCAGAAGCTAGCTAGCGAGCTACAAGGAAACATGGTAGCTGTCCAAAAGCAATGCACAGAGAGCATCAGTTCTGTTGAGCAGGACATGATTGCTGTGAGACACCTTGTGGCCGACACAGCGCAGAAGTCATCTGAAGAACTGGCAGAAGCAGTTCATGCTGCCAATGCACAAAGTCAATCAGCACTAGCAGCTTTGCAGCAGCAGGTTGATATGCAGCGGGGTGACCTCATACAACAGATCAGCACCCTGCAAGCAAATCTAGACAAGACAAACCAGCAACAGGCACAGGATATCGCAGCAGCTGTGGCAGCAGTTGCTGCTCAGCAACAAGCTGCAGTAATCGAGCTAAGATCGGATGTCTTGCAGCGACATGAAAAGCTTGAGCAGCTGCTTGCTGCAGTAGAAGCATCAGGTACTGCAGCCATGCAGAAGACAGAAGCTGACCTCATCTTAGCTCTAACAGCTGCTACAGCATCTCATGAAAGCAAGCTAGCAGCGCACCAGCAAGACCTACAGCAGCAGGTTGCTGACATTCGGGAAAAGGTAGCAGCAGTAGCCAGCAACAGTGCAGAGTCTCAGAGCAAGGCAGTAGCTGAAATGAGAGCAGCTGTGGATGATGTAAGGCTGCAATCAGCAGCCGCAAATGCTGATGTTCAGCAACAACTGGATGCTTTGCAGAAAGATGTCACAGACGATGCTAGGAGTGCTGCAGCTGCACTGACATCAGCAACAGAACACCAGCAAGCTGCCTTGTCTGCATTACAGCAGGATGTGAGCACGCAGCATACAGCTCTTGTGATGCAGTTCACAGACCTTCAGACTATTGTGGATCAGAATACCAGAACAGCAGTGAATGACCTCATGACAGCATTGGAAGCTGTGGACGATAAACATCAAACCGCACTGGCAGATTTGAGAACAAATGTGCTGCAGCAACATGATCAGGTACAGCAGCGGTTTACAGATGCAGAGGCCAGAATGCTCGATGCGTTGCAGCAGCTGAAAGCTGACTCAGGGACGGCACTTGAGGCTGCGGTAGCTGCACAACAAAGTGCACTCTCTTCACAGCAACAAAACATGGAAGCCCGGCTGGGAAAGATGCAGCAAGATGTTGGTGAAGCCCTCAACAGCAGCACAGCTGCCCAGCAACAAGCATTGACGGATTTGGAGGCTGAAATAAATGAAACCAGGGATGGTTGCATGGCAGCTGTTGCAGCTGTTCAGGGTGACCTTTCAGCAGTACAAGCAAGTGCTGTTGAAGGGATTGACAGGCTTACCAAGGACCTCTCAGACGCAAGGGCCGCAGCTGCCACACAGAATGACGCTATGCTTGTGACTATGGAAGAAAAGCTTCAGCAACAGCAGCTTGATACTCAGGAGCAGCTGGGGAGCTTGCAAGGCAATCTCACACAACTGCAGTGAGCTGAAGGCAGCAATAGTTGAAATTGAAGACCAGATAACAGCATTGAAGACTGCTGATTCAGATATGGCGCTCAAAGTGTCAGGTGACATGACTGAGTTGGTTACAAAGCAGCAAAACTTACACCACCAGTTGCAGACACAAGTTGATCATGAAGTTGCAGGGTTGAAAACAGATGTAGCTAAAGCCGAGCAAGCTCTGGCAGACGATCTGGCCGCAGCAGTCAAAGACCAACATGCGGAGTTAGCAAATGTACAGCAGCAGCTACAACAGCAGGAAGCAGCTGTGCAGACACAGATCAATGCATTGAGACACACCACAACAGAGAACTCTGAAAGCATGCTGGCAACCTTCACGGACAAGCTGCAAGCTGCTGTCCAACAACAGCAAGCTTCCTTGCAAGCAGTGCAGCTGGACACCAAGCAGCGGCATGCGACCATACTAGACCAGCTAGATCAGATGGAGAGCAGCATTGCTGCTGCCGAGCTTAAATTAGTGACAGATTTGCAGGCTGCTGTCACAGACTTGGCAGCAAAGATTGATTTAGCACAAGCCCATACATCTCAACTTTCACACTCAGCTGCTGCTGCTCTGGCTGCAGGATTGGAGACAGCAGCAGCACAGCAACAAGCTGGGCTACGTGACTTGCAACAGGAGATGCAACAACAGCAGGAACAGACCCAGCAGGAGAACAGAGCCGCAGTATTGGAGCTACAGCAGCAGCTGCGAGCAGTCCAAGCAATCACAGCTGAGGGTCAACAGAAGGCTGCTGATGACCTTGCAGCAGCATTAGAAGTCATCAAGACAGCTGTCACTGCGGCATCAGGTGAACAGCAGCAGAGGGTTGGTGAACTGCAGCAACAGTTGCAGAAGCAGCAGTCAGAGCTTCAGCAACAGCTGGTGGCACTGCGAAGTAGTAGTGCCGATGGTCTGCAACAGACAACAAACGAGTTGCAAGAAGCAATCGCCTCCGCCAAGCAGGAAGCAGACCTAGCCTTTGCAGCAATACAACAGCAGCAAGCAAAGCTGGAGGCTGGATTGGCATCACTACAAGGTGAAAGTGAAGACAGGCTTCAAATTGCTGCAGCTGAGCTTGGAGCTGCTGTGAATGCTGCGCGACAAGAGGCTGCTGCAGCAGCAGACCAACTGCATCAACAGCAAGCAGCACTGGATACCAAGCTGACAGCAGTGCAGAACACCAGTACAAATGACTTGCAGAGAACTGCAGCTCAGCTGACAGCAGAGTTACAATCACTCAAGCAACAGAGTGATGCAGGGCTTGAAGCAGTGAGAGAGGAGATCAGAACTGTCAGTGCCGGCAGTGCAGATGGTCAGCAGAAGATCCTGCAGGACGTAACTGCAGCAGTTGCTGCTGCCAAGGCTGAGGCAGCAGCAGCAGTGGCACAGCAGCAGCAGCTCATTGGTGAGCTACAACAGGATGCTCAGCAGCAGCATGTTGCTGACCAGGAGCGGTTTGCACATGTTGAGTCCGCTGTTGAAGCTGAACGACAAAGGGCAGCAGCAGACCTGGCAACAGCCCAAGAAGAGTTCAGAGCAGCAGCAACGGAACTGCAGAAGGGGCTACAGGCCTTGAATACTGATACAGTTGCCGGTCAGAAGAAAGCAGAGACTGATCTACATGCAGCACTTGACGTTATCAAAGGTGCAGTGACAGCCGCTGTTGGTGAACAGCAGAAGCAGCAGGTGTTGTTGCAGCAACGGCTGCAACAGCAGCAAGCTGAAGTACAAGAAAGGATGCAGTCATTGGATGCTAGCATTGCTGACGAGTTGCAAAGAGCAGAAGAAGGTCTCAACCTACAGCTCCAGGCTGTACAGCAGGAAGCAAAGACAGCAGTAGCCGCGTTACAAGAGCAGCTGTCTCAAGTCAGCAGTCTTGGGCGGGAACAACATCAACACACATACCAGGAGCTGAAAGATGCTATAGCAGCACTCAAGCAAGAGGCTGCATCAGACTTGGAGTCTAAGAGTGCACAGCATCA
>JARWLF010001140.1:0-11242 GCA_029853055.1 Scenedesmus sp. KT-U | reverse complement strand
GCAAGAGCAACTCAGCTACAGGTCGCTGGATACCTCCACCTACACCTTTTGGCATTCAGGATCCAGTACTGCAATAGGCCAGCTTGCGCTGGACATCAGATATTTTGACCACAAAGAATCCAACTGGCAGCTGCAGAGCATCAGCTCATAGCAGCAAGATCAACAGCAGTGTGAAAGAGCTGGAAGGTGATGATGGAAGCAAGTGACACTCAGCTAATGAAGTGCTTGAAGGATGGGTGTGAAGCGGTGGCTTGGAGGCTACACTGATGCTGTATCGCAGCAGTACAGTAGTATGGTCTTGATGACACCAGCAGTCCTTGCGATGGAAACACTGAATAGCGCATGGTATGTGGCCAGTGGCAGCATCAGCTGTTGAGGCTCTGACGAGGCATTTGGTCCCTGCGGCAGTAGAGAGGTCTGCACTCAGGGAACTGAGATCTGTGGGGAGGATTGAATAGCAGAGTTCTGTGTAGTAGTTCCGCCCCTGAGATCAGCCCCCAAGTGCATGAGCAACCAGCCCCCAGTGCGGTCTGTCTGGGTCATTGTGGAATGGCTTAAGGTACAGGGCATGACTACTGCGTGCTTGTGAACAGGTATAGATGGCGCGTGATTCTAGAGAGGTAACATGAGTACCAGTGCACATTTTTCAGGTCCTGCACACAAGGCTTCTTGTCGACAGCTGCATTCTGCAAGTGCAGAGTTTGCATGCAACCAGGGTAGCTTCGTGAGTTGGTAAAGCGTTAGTTAGTATGAAAACGTGTCCAGCAAACAGGGCGCATTCATGGAGAGCGCAATACCCCGCTGACCATAGCACCCTGTGTGGAAATCAAGTGTCAGGGTCAGGTACAATCCCGTGAGGTTGACATATCAGCAGTCAAGTCCGTCAGCCCCTTGTTGTCTTATCAATACATAAAAACGTATGGTGGTTGGTTGACACCATACATCCGCCGCAACAAGGAGGATACATTGAACGAGTCTATGATGGACTGTCAGAATGTCTCTTCACACAACCACTACACAATGCTTTGCACGCACTTCGCACTACTCATAGATTTCCAGAAGCGTCTTGCATAGTGTAAGCGAGGCTGCTAAGGCCATGCAACAGCCAAGGTGTTCAAATTGGCGGTATCACTTTGTCGTCCCGATGTAAGCGACCATACTCAGCAACGTACACGAATTCTATGACGGTTTTTAGGCATCCGTAGCGTCCTTGGCTGCACAAGGATCCGATACATCAGGGCCCCCTTAGGCAGCAGATTCGACAAAGAGTACGCGACATGCCTCAGCAGCGTCGTGGGTTTGCTTCTATCAATTCATCAAACACACAGCAGGTGCGTCTATGCAGCTCCAATAAGCCTTCTGGTCCATGCCCATCAAGTCCCTGTGTACATCCTTGCTTGAAAATCTGCTGGTGTTCTGACCTATCGCTAATGAGTATCTGATGTGCTTCAGACTGAGCAAAAGAATGATGCAGAGCGTATAGAGGCGCTAGAAGCCCGCTTGGTGAGTTGTGGCAGTCATGTGCCCACCCTTGTAGAGCTGTGCCCTGCCCTGTTGAGCTGGGGTGCACATTGCAGCAGCGCTGCAGACATGACAAGCAGAGCTGTAGTATGCCAACATCTTGCGTCCTGAAGGCTAATGTGCCTTATCAAATCCACTAGTCAGTGTGGTCCTTACTGAGTCAAAGCGCTGTACCTTCGTCAGGCTACATACAACAATAAGTGAATGCATGTAGATGGCATGTGAGGCCACACATAACAAGTCAGCGACATGTACGAATCTGCAAATGCATAGAACAGTTGTTGAAGTGAAGTTGTATCATCATGAGTTGTCCTCTGCCCACAGGTAAAACGCTTCCAAGATGCCTTGGCACAGATAGCAGCTGGGAAGAATGACACTGCAAAGGAGCTGCTATGGCAATTGCTGCAAGAGCCTT
This sequence comes from Scenedesmus sp. KT-U, assembly GCA_029853055.1. Lineage (NCBI taxonomy): Eukaryota > Viridiplantae > Chlorophyta > Chlorophyceae > Sphaeropleales > Scenedesmaceae > Scenedesmus > Scenedesmus sp. KT-U. The sequence continues at coordinate 9,306 of JARWLF010001140.1, read as the reverse complement.
TGCTGCAGCAACAAGGACGACCATATGAAAAGGGTGTGTCAGGTATGCATTTGTTTGTGTCTGTCGCCTTTTTCCTGCCGCTTCAGCATGGTGTCCTGGGGCGAAAGGTCTTCCTGGCTCAGTGACCATCCGCTGCTGCTTGTGGAGCTACCTGCCAAATTGTGGTGCATAAGGTTGAAAAGATGTACTTTTATCGTTTGCACTGCAGCAACAGCGGCCTTGCAGTCTCGAGTGCTTCAGGGTATGCACTACAAAGTGCTCAGCAGTCTGGCACCCCTGCTGGGTCAGTCGCCAGAGGCCCTGAATATCTGGTGCAAGATCATTGAGCAGGACGCAACAAACACCAAGGCGTGGGAGGAGTCAAGCATCATTCTGGCGCACATGGGGCAGTTGCAATCAGCAGTGCAAGCTGCTGACATTGCTCTCCAGCTCAAGCCAGATAATGTTGTGCTGCTGGAGAGACTGATAGTTTTGTATGCAGCATGCAGTGACTGGTCAGTTGCTGGTCAGTTGCTTTTGGACCTTGCAAGAGCAACTGGCGCATGCCACCACTGGTGAGGCTGAGGCTCAGGGATGTCAACAGCCCCATCCAGCTTAAAAACGGTTAATAACGTTGTCCAATAACTGCTGATATCACTGCAACACACTCAATGTACATGATCTTGCATGGTCAGGCCCCACCTTCCCCAGTACAATAGCTGCTCCCTATGAAACCTACTCATGACCCTGTAGCTGTTCATCGCTGCATGTTTGTAATGTCTCTGCCATTGCAGGTTGCAGGGGCTGTCCCAGGTCACACCCAGAGCTACTGGTTTTTCCCAGAGTGATATCGAGCACTGCCTGCAGGACCAGTTTGGCTTGGTTACATATCTAGCCCAGCAAGCCAAAGAAACAGCTAACAGAGTCCACCAACAGCAGCACGAGCAGTCACAGTTACTGATGAAGAGTCTGCAAGTGAGCGGTGTCTGTGACCTGCTGCAGCAACTTCTGCCAGTGCTGAGATACCAGTTTCAGAGAGTCAACAGTGCAAGCAGTCCTGCAGGCCGCAGTGTGCAGGGTATCAGCAGTCCCCATAAGGGCAACATCCAGTCTGCCCTCATAAGCAGCCAAGGCCATGGCAGAATTACTGGTCGATACCCCACAGCTGATGACACACTCGAGGCCTCCAACACATGTGCAGCAACTGCAGTAGCTGCTGTGGCACCTGCTCTACAGCTCAGGGTTTGTTACGTTGCAGCCGCAGCTGAGCATGGCACAGGAGACGGTCGCCAAGTTGAAGCTCCAGTGGCTGCGGCTCAGCCACTGGGCAGCTTTCCAGCTCAGCTGCCACCAAACCAAGAAGGACAGTCGCTTCCTTCAAATTCTGAGGATGGTGCCATAGCTTCCTGTACACAGCACCAGTCTATACAGCAGAAGCCAGTCGAAAAGTCACAGCAGCAGCAGCAACAGCAGCAGAGCATCGAGCCCTCAGGGCAAAGCTCAGATGCACCTGAAGATGCTCAGGTTGCAGGTACTACAACAGCACTCAGTGGCAAGCAGTCAGCAAGGCCAGCGACAGCTGCCCCCTCAGGGACAGGCAAGGGAGCACATGGCAGCAAAGCACCTGGGCAGCAGGTGCATAAGCCTTTCATAACAGCACTGCATATAGTCAAGGAGCTTGTTGGCCGATGGTTGCCGCGTGGCAGCTCAGCCACAGGTAGCACTGCTACACAAGCTATCAACAGTGACAAGACGTCTCCTGCTCAGCCTTCGGATGAGCAGCACCAGCAGCTTGTGAACGCACAACCTGTGGGCTTGTTCAGCAGCAGCGCGCCAATCAGGCATACTGAAGCAGTGGCAGCTGCTGGGACCTTCGCTGGAGAGGCAGATAGCAGTAAAGCAGACTCTGCTGTTACATGGGAGCAATATGAACAAGTGCTGCTGCAAAAGCAGTCTCTACAGCCCTATTGCACCCCGCTGCATCTCACAGTGCAGCTGCTGAAGGACCTGCTGACTGCTGCTGAGCAGCTGCAGTTGCCAACTGAGGTTTGTCAGTTGATCCTGCAGTTGGCCCAGCATATACCTGTGAAGACGCTTAGCCACCAGCATCATCTAGTGCTTGCTGAGCTTTATCTGGATGCTGCAATGTCAGTCAAAGCTGCCGGCCAGGGGGTGGAGCAACACAGTGCTGTTGGTGCACAGAGAGCTGCAGCATCAGCCAATGGTGTAGCAGTTGGCACCAACCACACAGTGGTGCCTTTCAACAGCAAGAAGCGGCCGCATGCTGCTGCAGCTGTCGTTGTACCCTCCGTTGTGCAGTCTCAAGCTCTTGAAGACCTCAATGGAGCACTTGGTGGGTCAGCAGCAGCAGCTGCAAGGCAGCTAGCAGGGGAAGCTGAGCCAAGCGCCCAGAATTCAGCAGCTGATGACACACCACCTAGCAAGAGACCCAACACAGGACGCCTGGTTGTAAGACAGCGGCGACAGAAGCCGCAGAACGCTGCTGAAACTGGCACAGCTAAGTCTGTGGATGCCGGAGCAGCAAGTGCAGGACAGTCCAGGGCAGAAAAACGACTTGAGCAGCTGAAGGCAGATGCCATCAGGCAACAGCAGCAGCACAAAGTAGAGCAGCACGTCCAGCAGCTCTTACACGCCTGTGAAAAGCACTTGCAGCACCATGAAGCAGCTAGGGCATACAGTCACTGCATTGGAACCTGTGCTGCCCACGTCAGCGACCCAGAGTTGGCAGATGCCACAGACGCAGATGGTCCGGTAGTCAGCTTGTGGTGCAATGGCCTGTGGACTGATGCGAATGAGCCAGGTATGCACAGCTTGTGTGTCATAAAGCAGCTTTGGATACAGAAGGTGACAGACATGTGCTCGAAACAGCAACCTGGGCGAGTAAGCAACAATGGAGTACTTGCAGCCCAGATGCCTGCTCCTGCGCAACAGCAGCAGCAAGCGCCTACAGTCCGCAAGCAGCCAACACTTGATCCTGCTTGGTTGCGTATACTTGGTTGCAATACGAGTGTAGGGTCAGACAATGTGCCAACAATGTTTTGCTCTCATGACAATGGTGGCAGCGCTGGCGACAATAGCAGCTGTAGCTCTACTAGCTGTTGGGGCCCTTCTGCAACAGGGTGGCATACAGCCACTTACCAAGAGCAGCAGCAGCAGCAACCTGCTGGACTGTCCTGCATACTGGCACCGGATGTAATGCATGAGGAGTGGGGTCCTGTGCTCAAGGTACCTGTTGTGCAGACGGCTGCCAGTAAAGCATTGCATCCTGCTGTGGTTGGAGCTGCCTCCGCAGCTGCGTGTGGCACAGAATCACATAGGCTGGGCGTGATTACTCTGGAAAATTATCTGCAGCAAGCTCAGCAAGATGCCCAGCTGATGGATTGGCAGAGGGGATCTGTGCTGGAGCCATTGCAGCCTGATGGCACCTGTGCAGCTTCAACAGAAGCAGCAACTGCAACAGAAGAAGCTGACTTACGGCGCTGCTGGGTACTTACGAGATTGAAGGAAGCTCAGGATGATCTGGAAGCAGCAGATGCAGCCAGTCAGCAGTGTCTGTCTTGGCTGGCAGCAGCTGCAGCAGCAGATATGAAGAGCCGCCAGGCCAATCATAGACATTTTGTTGTTGATGCTGCTATTGGTGCTGACAATGCTGCTGCACAGCAAGTACAGACATTTAAGGCTAGCAGCAAGCATGTGTTCATACAGCTGCCCAGTTGCCGAAACGATGGCTGCATCAGCAAGACAGCTGTAGAGCAGAAGAGGGACTGCATGTGGCTTAAGAAGCAGTTGGCAGCAGCTTCTGAGCAGCTTCTGAAGCAGGAGCAGCTGTATAAGCAGCTGCAGCAGCAGCTATCAGGATCTGCTGATCAGAGAGGTAGAAGGACACAGCATGAGCATGAGCAGTTAAATCAGCAGCTGGAGAGGCAGGATGGCTGTCTGCAGATCAGGCAGCTTGTCAAGGAGATTTGCAGCACTGCAGACAGCGTGTTTGAGTTGCTGTCACAAAGGTGCCTGAAGTTCACTTCGCAAGGTATGGCGTAAAGCTGAATAGATATCAAACAATGTTTGCGTCTTGTACACGCTCTGGTTGTGCGCTTCATCTCCTGAGTGCTATGTACGAGCTCAAGTGATTTGCTTCATGACCTCCTGCTGAAGGGACATGTGATTCCCAGATGAACTTGTTGTCCGTAATTTCTTTGAACCCTGCCGTGGCTGCCGTGCGTGCAGACGAGATGACAGACCTGAAACTAAGTGGCATCAGACTGTTGCAGCGAGCTACTAACAGAGCATCAGCAGCAGTTGATGCAGTACAGGTGGCACTGTCATCTCATCAGGCTCAGCAAGACAACAAAGTGGCAGGTGCTTTGTTGCAAGAGGCAGAGTGGCTGCGCCCATTGCAGCAGCAGCAAACTCACCTCAGGCTCACTGAGCTGCAAAGCATACTCCTGCAGCTGCATCGCGCGCTTTGTTTGCATTCTGTGCCTGAGTCCCCTTCGCATGGCGCAGCATATGTCAGCAGCAGAGGTCAGACACCAGGTGCAGCCAACACAGCAGCGCAGGTGATGCACTGTCTGCGGGACTTGAATAGGTTCTGGGATAACTGCCGCCAGAAGCCATCAGGCTTCAGAAGCAACGTTACGCCAAGTAGTAAGCAAAAAGCTCAGCCAACAGCAGCAGAGCCATCGAGCAAGCAGCACCAGCAGACTGGTGAGCTGCCTCAGAGTGCCCAGGAAGTACAACAGCATGAGCACCACAAAGAAGATGCAGCAACTGCTTTGCATGCTGGGTTAGCAGGTGATTCTGACAAGGACACTGCAGATGCTGCACAGGCAGGGGCTGAAGGTGCAGCTGCTCCTGAACATGACGACACAGCTGCTGCATCCATGGTAAGCGCAACAGCAGCTCTAGCAGTATCAAAGGCAAGAGAGTCTCTGCAGCCAGCTGAAAAGCTGCTGCTGCAGGAGCTGAAGTTGGATAGCAGTCTGTTGTCTTTGCTAGAACAAGTGCAGCATCTGCTTCAAGAGCTGCTTGCTGCCAGGTGTTTGAAGCAAATTGACTTCTCAGCGATCGTTGGTGCAGCTGTAGCAGGCGCTGCTGTTGGGTGTAAGCAACCTGCTACTGCTGGAGTTGCTGCTGCTGGGGGTGCAGCAGTATCAGGCAGAGCTAGGGCAGCTCGTTCCAAGCGCCAGAGGCATGTTCCTTCTGCGGATGCTGGCGAGGCAGCTGCAGGCACGACCACTGCTGCAGTAGATGCATCAGCGTTGGCAGCACTGAGAGGTGGCAGTGGTAGAGGCTTACATGGGCATGGCAAGCTGAATCTAGCAAAGAGTCAAGGGAGAGTGCTGCTGCAAGAAGCAGCATATGGGTTGCTGGCTGTTCATGAACTGGACCCCAGGGTATCCGGCAATACTGAGAGCGTGCTGGGGATGGTCGAAGGTCTCTACGGCCTCTTGAGCTTAAGGGTTAGTGCTGTGGACGAAGCCTTGACTCGGTTCATGAAGGCAGCATGGCACCGCTTGAAGTTGGTGTTCTACCAACTGCTGCACCAGCAGGACCAGCATACAGTACAGCAGCAGCTGCTGCTGGTGAGAGTGGATGAGGCATTAGCCCATCTTTTGCGGGACCTCCATGGTCTGAACTTGCCATGGCGCAGCAGGACCTTTGGGCTGGAGCCAATAGTGACAGCAATAGCAGCAGCTGCAGCGCAGGAGGTGGCATCTGCTGTCATGCTTGAACATGCCACGCTTAGTGCGGTTGCACCTGGAGCTTCAGAGGCTGTGATTGCCAAAGCTACTTTGCAAGGGTCTGTTGCTGCCGAAATTGCCACTGCAGCAGCACAGTCATGTACTGCAACACTTGAGCAGCCACAAGTACAGGCAGTAGATGCAGAGGCGATTGCAGCTGCATCACTCAGGGCCATACAGCAGCTGTACGCGATGCGGCGGGAGGATGGGGTGCAACCCAGCACACAAGTAAAGCCCCACAGCATTGTTGTCAATAATGCAGATGGCCTGGGGTCACCCTTGTTCAAGTGTCCAGAGATCAGGACATTGGGGTTGGAGGACCTCATGGAAGTGTGGACCTATGTATCTGTGCGGGCTTCTCCAGGGGATATCAGGCAGAACCACAGGATCCTGCACCGCACTGCATCACCCACAGGCCGCAAGAGCAAAAAGTATCTACTGACAGCTGCAACAGCTGCAGCAACAGCTTTGATTGACAGCACATTACAGCAGCAGCATCAGGCTGAGGCAGCATCGGAGCAACGCCAGCCGGTGCAGCTGCCTGTCGACCAAGCTGCTGCCATGACTGCTGCAGCAGGCCCCCAACGGAGCACAACTGGCAGCGATGAGAGTGAGAGTGATGGCGAAGGTGAAGATGAGTTGCCCACGTCTGTGCTTGGCATGGAGGAGCAGTTTTGGCAACAGTTGCAACAAGGTGACAAAAACATTATACAGCAGTTGCTGCAGCAGCTGCCTCCACCACCAGCGAAGGTCATGGCAGCATCTGCTGGATGGTTGGCGGATGTTTTGGACAGCACACAGCAGCAGCTTGAACAGCAGTCAGGTGCAGAAGGCAGCAAATCTGTGGACGCAGTAGAGTTGCTGCTGTCGAACAGTATTCAGAGCAGGTTGAGCACTCCGGCAGTTTCAGTGGGTGCTGCTTCCAGTCTGCCAGCAGCGGCAGAGGCAGCAAGCAAGCACCCTGAGAGGTCTTCAAGTCAGATGGATGGCAGCATGGCTGATGCTGAAGCAGCTACTGCTTATGCTGTGGATGCTGTCATGGCTGATGCCCAGGATGAGGAACAACCAAACTGCACCCCTTCAGCACCAACAGTTTCACCTGCTGTGGAAACAGCTAGCAACAAGCCGACTGATCAGCTGCTGGTTAATCCTGTCTATGGCTGGACAGCAGAAGACCTGCAAATGGTTGTGGGTGAACGGCCTGTACCAGCTTGCCAGGCACCATCTCCAGCGGAGCTAGTGGCAGCAGATTCTCTATATGAGGTGCACTCTTTGCTGTATCACGCAGCAGGGTTCAATGCCCCTGAGCTTACAGCAGCCAGCCTGGAGGATGGCCCATCAGCAGAAGTGACAGAGTATGAGAGACTGCTACTATGGGACTTGGCAGTAAGACCTACATGCATCAGGCCATGGCAGAGATTGGCAGAACTGTACAGCGGCATCCTGCAGGTGAGTTGCTTCCTTATTGAGGCATTTAGCAGGTTTGGGACATGTAACAACACTTGGTCAGACTCTCTGCATGTTATGTGCTGTGCAAAAACGCCATGGCGCTGGCCCCAGACTTGGATGATCTTTGGGCTGCAGTCTGTGCTCTGTGAATCAGCGAGGCGGCTATGCTGCATATGAGGTGATTTGACAGCCATCACTCAAGAATAATGTTGAGCAATTTATGATTGTGATGATAATGCAGGCAAGCCAGAGTGGCCTTCTTGAGAGGGCAACAGAACGTGCGAACGCAGACAGCTGGCATGCAGCATTGTCAGTGAAACACTGGGGTGGCAAAGTCCATAGCAGCCAGCGCTGGCAGCAGCTGCAGATGCTGCAGCATTTCAGCCGGCGTGCCTTGCGCTGTGCTGTTATGACAGCCCACCTGTTGCAGAAAGAACAGCAGCAGCAGCAACAGCATGATCAGCCGAGCAGCGAGCTTCGTGATGAAGAAGACAAATTTGTTGTTTCTGATCAGATAGATCAGCTGGGTGTGATGCTGCGAGATGCTGCAATGTGCCTGGGACCTTGGTATGAGCCCTATGCACACAGACCAGACAAATCAACAGCCAGGCCGCTGCTTCTGCGTGCAGCTGAGGTAAGCTCTGAGGGGGTGGGACCATCAAGAAGGCAATTGCTGACTTGCAGAGTTCATGCTGATTCCATCATGCAGCTTGACAGTCTAGTTATAGTGATAGCTTTGCCATCTTCAAGACAAAATGTTGCCATCCTGGGTCATGCAGTGTATGTGCTGATGTGCCCATTGCAAGCCTTTGTTTTTTCCTTGTCTGCCCTGCAGTCCTGTTTCTGCAGAGCCCAGCAGCTGCAGGAGTCTGGAGAATGGCAGTTCTCATATGTTCTTGGTCAAACAGCTGCCAAGGTCAAGGCACCTGGCTGGCAGGCAAAAGCCTTGCGATACTATGCACTAGCTTGTTATCAGTCCCACATTAAGGCACAACCCCAGTCTGCAGTTCTACTGCCCTATGTCAAGCTGCATAGCACACGCTTGAAGCTGCTGACATGTGCAGTCTCACAGGGTAGTATGCTGACAGGGTTGGCTACATGCAGCAGTCTGCTTGAGTTTTTGAATCTATTGAAGTTGCTGGGCAGGTGGTGCTTTGGTCAAGAAGCGAGGACCAAGTTTTCTTGCTTGCTGGGGCAGCTACATCAATCGGCTTTGCTTCAAGCATCAGTGCAGGTTCAGCAGCAGCAAGCCCTCATGACGCAGCTACAGCAGCTAGTCTGTCAGCAAGTTGACCAGCAGCAGGCTGCTGCAGGCGGTCACATGACTGATACCCAGGGGCAGCTGCTGCAACCATGGCATACAGCAGTCAACTTGCTGCTAGGAGACTGCTGTGCTGCCCTACGATACTGTCAAGATTGTTGCAGTAGACCTCTGGTGCCAGCTCGTTACAGTCTTGCAAGAGGGCTTGTCAAATTGGGCAGGTGTGTTGGCCTGTTGCTTGCGAGCTTGTGCACTGTTCCTGTTCTGTACACCAATGGAATGTCAGAGTCCTTGCAGCTTGTACTACTGTTGTTATCCCGCAGTTGGTTTGTGATGTTCCCAGTTCATGATGTCAAGTTGATATGAGACATTGCTGGATGCCATGGTTGCTGACTGCAGGTTTGAGGAAGCTTTCACCATCCTCGAAGGTCTGTTCAAGCTGTCAGGCTCTTTTGGTATCAGAAACAGCGCCATGCCATTCTTGGTCAGCTTTCTTCTGGAGGAAGGCGACATCAAACCATCCTATCAGCCACATGCTCGAAAGCAGCATCAGGATGACACAGAAGAAGATGTTGCTGAAGCAGCTGTACCAGTTGTGGCAGGGGCAGCTAGTCGCAAACGGCGTAGAATCAGCAGTACTGCAGCAGTAACAGCAGCAGCTGCTTCATCAGGGCCTAGGCCTTCTAGAGATGCAGAGGATCCATCAGAACGACAGCAATCTTGTCACATCGCTTCGCCAGCAGCTCCTGCTGCAGCAGTTGATGCTTCAGAAGAAACGACTTGGGGCCTGTGTCCAGATGTAGTGAGAGGTTGGGGCGAAGACGAGAGTGTGAGACAATTCAACGCTCGCAA
>JARWLF010001139.1:0-11243 GCA_029853055.1 Scenedesmus sp. KT-U | reverse complement strand
GCTGGTAGCTGCTATCGCGCGGACACACCAACGCTCCCAACCCACCATCTGCTGCCCATCATGCTTCCTGTGCATACGCACAACAGATGTATGCAACAGGTGTGGCGCACGAGACAGCCTCGCAGCTGTGTACAGGCCCCCATGGCACGGCGCCAACAGTACAGGACCTCAGCTCGACCAGCCAGGCGCCTTGTCGCTGCAGTAGCTGCATCCAAGGAGGTAAGAGGCCGCAGAATGTCAAAGATTTGTTTGTCATAAGGTACATAAGCTGCACTGACGCCCGCTGCACCTGGTACTGGCAGCATGTGACTGACCCACATGGAGTGTCCTGCTTGAATCAATTCAGTTGGGCCTGCAACACCTTATCTCTGTTCTCCGCAGGCCGCTCAGCAAGACCCTGAACTGCTGAAACAGATAACGAACTACCTATACGAGGTCAGCACAGCAGACCTATGTCTGTTCTTGCAACATTGAAATTTGCAACAAAACAGCTCACTCGCCAGATAACCTGCATGGTGGTCTCCTATAACAGAAGCTTTGCTGCTGCACCACTTACCCTCAGTACCTTGACAACCATCCTTAGATATGCAATCTCCCGGCACCTATCGTAGATCAAACAAAAGACTGATATTACATCACAGGATATCATGAACACATTGCATCCTGCAGCAGTGGCCGCGCATACTTTGGGCCTGCAACCCCCCGCAACTATACACAACATCATGCTGTGAATGATGCAGTAGCTAATGCTCGTACCTCAGCGATATGGTATCAATGATGCGTGACCTTGCTTCACACTCATGCTGCACATGTCCTTCCCTGTCATGCAGGCTGATTTTCCTGATGGTCAGCTGGTCATAAGCGTCCTGCGCAGCGAGCTGCTACCAAAAGCAGCAGACTTGTTGACCGACACGTTCGTTGACACAAAAGGCATCCAAGCCTACAGGTGCGAAGACCGTATCCAGACTCTCAGCTGGGCGTTGAGACACTATGTGAATGAGATGACTTAACCCCAGTGTCCATCTCAAGCTACTTGACCCATCCATGCAGTTGAGACATACTGTGGATGGAAGCTGTATACTTGTTTCCAAAGTCCTTATATTGACCTCAACATGACCTCTTACTGTCGTGCTGTGTTGACTGCTAGGCGGTATGTACGCCGCAACATCCACACCTACCTGGAGCAGCACCACAAGATGCCACCAGCAGCAGTTGTTCTCACCGCTGTACTGCGCACTCAGGTACCAGTAGATGCAGAAGATGCACTGATGCTGCAGGATTTCCAACAAGCAACAGCAGCAGCAACAAACAGTAACACCCTTGTGAGCACCTCCACCTCCAGCAGCAGCCTTAGTAGCAGTAGCAGCAGAGAGCAGTTGAGTGCAGCAGTAGAGTCAAGCAGCAAAGTAGACGTCAGCAGCAGTTGTAGTACGACTCAGCTGGACAGCACACCGCAGAATCAACATCAGCAGAGTGATAGCGATGGTAGCAGTAGCAGTAGCAGTGGCAATCAGCAGGTTTCAAGCCAGCAAGGACTCACAGGCATGATGCAATCAGTACTGCAGCACTTGTCATCTGGTCTGGGCATACAGCAGCAGCAACAGCAATCACAGCAGCAGCAGCAGCAGCAGATGAAGACAGTAGAGCACCTGGTTGGTGTAGCTGAAGTGAGTTTCAGGGAGTTCACAAGATCGTCATCTCTCACACTAAACCCCCCAAAGGTGAGTCACATGACAATGTTATAGGATCATGATATATAACGTAACACAGCTTTATTGGATGATTGCTGTTGCATCGTATGAGATGACTGTAGTTAACAACACTTGACCAACAATGTGCAAGCCACTGCAGGACCCTACATGAACCATTCACCTACCAGACAATGTGCAGCTTTAGTACTGGTTCTAGGAGGCCATACTCATATTCCGCTGTTACCCTTTGTTGCTCTGGTGATATGTTATGCCAGCTTATGGACCAATCTTGTGACACCACTTCATGTTATCTTGTGTGTCTACAGAAATGTGCTTATCTGTGCAACATGGCTGTTGGTTCTGACTGGAGGCGAAGAGGCATTGCCAGTCATCTCATAACAGCAGTGGAAGACATGTGCTGCTTAGCAGGTTAGTAGCTTTGTTTTATACAGTAGCAGCTTTGCAAGCTCACCAACTTGTGCACGCGCAGATTCATGCAGCTATAGGCCAACAAGTAGTGACACACCTCCGCATATTCCACAGCTGTGCTGTTTGCTTGCATGTCGATGCTGTCTTTTTTCACACCCCCTGTCATCATCACTTGGCTGGTCTCTCTTGTAGATCTCAAGACTTGCAGCAGTGTAGTATGGTGTCTCAGGATGACCTGCTGTATGTTTCTCTGCAGGTGAAGTAGACATGTACCTTCATCTCCGGCTCAAGGACAGCGACAGTGCAGGTGGTCTCTACAAAAAAGCCGGCTTTATAACTTACAAGAAAGACTGGCCGATCATATTCCTTCTAGGCCAGGATCCAAGGTTTCTCATGAAGAAGCAGCTAGCAGCAGACAGAAGGCTGGTAGGCAGGGTGAACCTGCCGTCTCAGGTGCAGCAGCAGCAGCAGGGGTTAGGGGATGAGAGCAGTGGTGGTGATGGGCTGCAGCAGCAGCAGCAGCAGGGGGCAGCTGTACGAAGGGTAGCACCTGCAGCGTCGCCTGCTGCATGACGGTTTGGAGTTTTGGGTTATTGTACAAGAAGTGGTTTGAGAACGAGTTGTGATTCTTCCTTCTTCTGTGGGTTTGATTGGTGTGAAGTTGTTCAAAGTTGAGTAGTAGTGGGTGGCAGTACAAGTGTCTGTTTTATTCCCTGTTGCAATGTTGTGTTCTGAAGTGCTTCTGCTGCAGGTAGTGCTGTTGACTGTGTGATGTCAATGTTGGTCAAATGGTTAATAATGGAGGGTTTTGTTGACTTTGCCCGATGGTTGCATGTTTTCTTTGTCTGGTCTGGAGGAAGATATGGCATCCTTTTGTCTGCGCCCCAGGGGATCTTTGTGCAAGGGCCTCGAGGCCGGGGCTGGTTGGTGCTCTTCCTTTTCCTTTTCTGGTGGTCTGGCAGCGTTGACTGCCTGCAGCGTGGCGGCCCAACTTGTTCAGCTTCAAGTGCCAGCCCTGTGTCAGCAGACATATATATGGGCATGTGATGTCATGCTCAAGCGGTTGAGTGCATTGACATGGAGCATACAGTGCAGTACAAACAGGCCAGTATACTGGGGCTGATGCCTGTTTATATTGGAGTCAGTGATTGCAGTCAGTGACCATTGGGTAATGAGGTTTGGTGGCGTTGTGCAAATGCTGAACTATTGGGAAGGTTTTCCAGCACGTGTGCATGCTTGGCAGCTGTGGTAGTGGCCTTGATTTGCCGATGTAAATACGCATTTTATTGACTTTAAAAAGGGGTCGCATCTTCGTCGTCCGAAGGAGTCCAACCGCGGTCGCCCAGTTGGACGAACACCTTGACCGCTATTCCATTGGTACAGTACATTCGGGACGATTTTGCAAGCCCGAGGTACCGCTGCGAAACGAAGCTTCCGAGCACCGGTCGTTCATCCCAGCGGAAGGTGAGACCCCTGATTTTGTAAGGAACATGAGTAATATCGCGTTTTAGACGAGCCAAGAACAGGCTCGTTGGGCATGCAAACCGCATGTCTTGACCGCCGCAACCTGAACGGGGGTGAGGACATCCCTTTTTGCTTTGCCGCCCTCCTGTAACTTTCACCTGCAGGTTTCAAGTTATAGACTCCGGGGTTCAAGTGGTGTGATAATGAAGGATGCCAACATCAGAGCGCATCATGCAACACTTTGCACCTGTTGTCGATCAGTGACCATAACTTGGCACAACCTTGCCGGATGCCGCTGCATCTCTCAGCAGCTGCTGCACCCGCCCAACTTCCCGCCTCCAATCCCACCTGAACAACATAACTAACAACACAACCGCCTGTACACATGCCCCGGCTGTTACACCGATCCAAAAGCCATGTACACCCAAGCCCCCTGGGAATGCTAGATATGCTGCTAGCGGCACACCTATCACCCAGTAGCCGAGTGCATTGATGCCGGCACCTAACATCTGACGACCGCTGCCTCGTAAGACGCCTGATACCACTGCATTCAATCCATCTGAGGGGGGTTCGCGTATTCAAGATAGCAGCAGCAGCAGCAGCAGCACAAGGTGTTTAGTCAACGCCACAGAACTCCAAACATTGCAGGCTGATAGCACATGTATCTACACATACACAAACTGTATGAAAACCGAACATTACAGAGATTCTCTCACTAATCTGTCACATATGAAATGCAGGGGTTAAGCATGTAGTACTTACCGAAGAATACGAGCAGTCCCAGCAGTGGCAGCACCTGGCAGCAGGATCGTATGACAGCAGCATCTGTGGTGAACACGCCCACCAGTTGCTGTCCACCAGCAACGAGTGCCGCACACAAACACGTTTGTAACAATGCACCGGATCCGATGCCAGTTACAAATGCACGACGGGCAGTAGAAGCATGCCCTGCAGCAGCAACAAGACAAAACCCAAATCTGAATTGTGAAAACAGCTGGAATCTCTCTCACGAACGCGGTTGGTGATGCAACACAGGTTAGACACAAGGTAATGCATAAGTTTGTTGTTAAGTTGATGATCAGATCACCATAATGCATCAGCTACTGCCTCTGCCCAGCCTGAGGTTCCTGTTACCTGCTCCCATTGCATTAGATATACTGGTGTTGACAGCAGCACCAAGACCCATCGGTAACATGTACCTGATGATGCAGCAGCAGTATGAACCAAGCGGCAGCAGCAGCAACGCAGTTGATGGTATAAGACATGGGCTTAGATGTCACGGCTTGCTGCTGGACCAACGTGTGGAGCTTTTGAAACTGTGTATGACAGAAAAGACAGCGAAGACTGCTTGTATGACAGTATGTAAAAAGAGCTGCATCAGTAGCCTGCTGACATAGCACTTTGAGATGAGACACATACAAAAGGTAACATATCCAGCAACATGATAAGACCAAGCTTGTACTCACATCCAGGCGTTGATGTTGAGCATGATCCCCATGGTGGACAAGGCAACTTCAGCATTCGGCAACAAGCCTGGCAGCAGCAGCACCAGCAGCAGCAGCAAAATATTGCATACAGACTATATACAAGCTTTGGAGGCACCAAATACTCTTAAGTAGCATATACTGACCGAAACCATCCAACAGCAAGTACAGCGTGCCTGTATTACAAGACTGAGACAGGCATGGTGTACTTGCTGTTGCATGTTGGTAAGTAGACTGCATGCACACTAGCAGAACAAGCAGACTGCAACATGGGCCCTTGTTTGCAGTTGGAGTACATGCTTCGTCTATGTCAGCCTCATTCATCATATCAAAGGTAAGGAGAGAAGGATGCTGAGAAGCAGTGGCAAGGAACTCGGAAGCAGATCGAGAAGCAATGATGCTTACCAGCCATCAGGATGATCACTTCATAAGCCCACCACTCCAGGGCAATCATTGCAGCAGCAGGCATACCATAAGAGCTGCAACACAGTACAAGAAAGCTTGTGATGAATGTGTGGAAGCGACTATCATGCCACCCAAGTGCTGTGACACTTGTCGGTCAGCAGCACGCCTAGCAGAGCTGCAAATAGAGAGCTGGCAGACTGCTTTGCATGTACACATGATGCTGTAAGATAGACTTCAGAACGTGGATCACGACTCACCAATATTCAGGCCAGTCTTTGAATGCTTCTGCTGACCAGCCACCCCATGTTTGCTCCCGCTTGCCCTGCATCGCGTATGCCCGATACACGACATACCCCAGCAACCCTAAAAGCGTGGCCACTTGGCACGCGACGAATGCCAGAGCTGAGCCATCAAGCCCCATCTGCAGCTTGTCCATCAGAAGCCAGAAGAATAATGGCGACGCGGCAAGAATGACAGCCGCGACTGTCATCGCAGGTTTGACTGCTCGTTGACTCTGTAGGTACTTCCTGATGCACTCAATGGCTGTTGTAAGGAACAAACAAGGTATGCAAAGGATGAGGTATCTGCTTGCCAGAGCTGCGATGTCTGGTTGCTGGCCGAGGCGAAGAAGCAGGGCGTGTGACTGGGACCAGAAAAGGGCGACGATGATGCAGACCGACCAGCAGACGAGCAGTGCACGCTGCAGGATGACTCCTACTCGCTTGTAAGCACCGGCTCCGTATGCCTGACCGCACTGCGTCTCCATGCCGGCACTGAGACCATAAGCCAGGGACAGACCTGCAGCAGAAGCCACAAACAAAATCTGGGCTCCTACCACAAAGTTCCTTCGTGTGGCACTGAACACAATTTGTCACGGTGAGCGTGTCCAGCAAGGTGCTGACAGTAACAGCATAATACACTTGTTGCTGCAAAGTCTGGACAGAGCTATTCTGTCAATGACAACACCTGCAGGGCTTCCTCACCTGTGCAGTTGTACACACTGTTGGCCAGTACTGAAGCTGACAGCGGCAGAGCTCCCAGTCTGCCAATGAACACAGCTCCAATGATGGATAGTGCATAGCCGGCAATATTGTTGATCATGAGGGGCAGTGCTAGGGTCCATACCCTGCAGTTTCACGAGCAGCACCAAATGAAGTGCATATGAACTACTGCATGAAACTGTTCTTCCAAGCCATGCCTTTGTCATGCACTCCAGAGGCGGCTGTCCAAAACCTTTCAGGACACGACAGGATAACAACAATAGAATATCACATCATCGTTGCTGTATGTGAGGCCCAGCAGCAGCTTGCCTGCAAGTTGTCTCCTTGTGCACACCCAAGAAACAAGGACCATACAGCACTTTCAGCTGGTCATCATAACCAATCAGATCAGCTTGCTGTGCTAGCACAAAACCAAGTTCACCTTTGTAGCTCACGAGCCATGAGCAGCTGAGGTACGTGCTCCCTGGTGATCCTCCGGCGCTGAGGGTGCTGACCAGTATGCTTGCTCTGTTGAGCAGTATCAACTGCAGCTGCAGCAGCTGCACTGCTAGACGCCTGCTGCTCAACCTCAGGAGATGTCTGTGAATCTGCTGCTGTGCTTCCTGGGGTTTCATGACCATTCGTTTGTGGATGCTGCACGCAGGGGACTGCAGAAGGCTGCTCTGCTGATTGCTGCAGGAAGGGCTCCACCGCTGCTGCCTCTGAGCTTGGGCCGCTGCCATCCCCTGCTGCTGCACGCTGTGGCCCTACTTTGGATTGGCAATGCTTGTGAGCTGTCTGTCTGACGCACAATAAGTTTGGTCTGACTGCAAGACACAGCAGGAGTGCCGTGCAGCAGGGTATTTGATCAAACAACGTGGTCTATCTGTAAACATGAGTGTGCAGGCCTTGATGCGGATGTGACAGTCTAGAAACTAGGGGGAATGCTTGAAACAATATCTTGAATGATCTATGTCGTTTACCTGATGTCAGCAATGCACCGGGTGGTCTTGCGACAGAACCAGCCCGGACAACTGCTTGGCACTGGGCATGACCACGGTGTGATAGAGGATGCGCATTGCAGCCCGCAGGCTGCCATGATAGAAGCATAAACAAATTATGTGCGGAAGCTTTGAATGATCACCGTCAAGAGTGCTTCTGATGTTCTTGGCCGAACAGGTTCACAACTAGGTGGGTGGATCAAACATTCGGCCCGATTGAGGCATACCCAGACTGATGTGTATCAACGATAGGCAATCAGGCTTGCAAACACAAACGAGGCAACACTCTGGTGAACAAGTTGAGCGCTTCGAGGCTCGATGTCACGATCCCGCAGGTACAAAACAAGTATTGCAGCTTCGCTCCCACACAAGTCATGGTGACGGTGGCGCAGAAGCAGTATTGATGCGTTGGTGCCACGTCCCTGAATTGGTCCCCGAATAACATTCCATACTGCATGGGCCAAACACAGAGTGCGCTGCAAACGTGAGCTTACTTGTGCGTCGAATGTTTCACCTGTACGCCAGGAACTGGATCGAGCGTGCCGAAGCGTCGTGAGCTGGGCGGTTTCGCGGTGTTCAAACGTCATTGTGTTTCTGGATGCTCAGCTTACACCGCACTTGGTGGTCTGGAGTCCTACATCTATATTGCACCAGTCGACTGGAGCACATGCACTAGCCACGCATACGTGCTTGCAGAATTTGCTCGAAAGCGTACGCAACATGAGCCTGTTATGCATCTGATGTGTCACCATGAAGCGCAAAGGGGGCAGTGAAGATAAACAACGAACTATATCCTCTTTCTTCTCGGCATCTGCACCAAGAAAGGTAGCCAAGCCCCTAGTTGAGAGGCAACCTGCAGCTCCTCATGGCCAGCATGCAGGCCATCACAACACAACTCCTCCGTCGCCCAAACGGCACAAAGGCAACCCAGAGCCTGATTGTATCATCATTGATGGCTCTCACAGCGATGGTGCAGCCCCTGCAGCGGGCTCACACCAAATAGCAGTGCAGGCACCACCTGCCCCTGTAGCACTGGCCCCAATCCCTACGTCTCGCAATAAGTCACGCCACAGCAAAGCACAGGCGAAGCTTGTGGGCGCAGCAGACGCGACAAGTCTCGCAGAACCAGGTTCCGGTCAGACTCATGCATCAGCAGCTGCTGGTAGCACATCAACCAGGCCTAGTAGCAGTGGCAGACATCAGCAACCCAACTACACGCCCTTGGAGAAGCAGATAGTAAAGCTGAAGAAAGAAAACCCAGGAGTACGTATGCAATTGCATTCCAGCATATGATATGACACTGATCTATCAGATCAAAAATAGCATGCCTGTGTCGTTGCGACTGTGTAACCAGCCTGTGAGTGTGACTTCCTATGAATCACAAATCACCACAAAATTTAATTGTCTTTACAGGTCTTATTGGCTGTTGAAGTCGGCTACAAGTTCCGTTTCTTTGGCGAAGATGCTCAGATAGCTGCCCAGGAGCTCGGCGTGTACTGCTACCCTGATCACAACTTCCTAACAGCGTCATTTCCAGTTCAAAGATTACCCATACACGTCAGGAGGCTCGTGTCAGCAGGACATAAGGTTAGCAGCAACAGCAGCAGCAATGACAGCAACAGCAGTAGTACGCAATTCAGTCATGCTTCTGTTCTACACTGTCTACAAGTATATGCTTGCACCACAGGGAGTAGCTAGAGCACATCATCAAAGATATATATGTATATAAACCCTCAACACATATGTACAACACATGAGCTTCTGGTATGTGCATTGTTATGTCTGTGATGAAGGTTGGTGTTGTTCGTCAGCTGGAGTCTGCTGCTCTGAAGGCTGTGAGTGACAACAAGTCGGCACCGTTCACTCGGGAACTGACTGGATTGTTCACGGCAGCAACATTGGACGCAGGAGAGAAGGCAGATAAGATAGGTGAGGAGTTTTCTGTTCATGTTATAACAACCTGTTACAAGCTGTTATGACGATTGCTATGAACTACACTGTATGAGCAGTTGCTTGCTGAGTATGGTGCGATGATTTATCTGGGGTAAAGTGCAAACACAGTGCCTATAGAATGCTGCTGTTATACTTACTGCCATTGTCGGAAGGATAAAAGCATTTAGAGCATTTTATGTTCGGTTTGTTCAGATGTGCATGTTGTCATCATCAGGTG
This sequence comes from Scenedesmus sp. KT-U, assembly GCA_029853055.1. Taxonomy (NCBI): domain Eukaryota; kingdom Viridiplantae; phylum Chlorophyta; class Chlorophyceae; order Sphaeropleales; family Scenedesmaceae; genus Scenedesmus; species Scenedesmus sp. KT-U. The sequence continues at coordinate 1,619 of JARWLF010001139.1, read as the reverse complement.
AAGCTTCTGCGATTGAAGCTAGTCAAGAATTAGAGAGTATGTTAGGTGCTGGCAGCACAGCAGCAGCAGCAAACTATCTGTTGGTCATTGCAGAGCAGCAACAGCAGCAGCAGCAGGAGGAGTTGAGTCAAAGCAGCAGCAGTGGGATCCTTGGTGTCCTTGCAGTAGATGTTGGAAGTGGGGACATTGCTTACGGCCTCTGCAGCAGCAGCAGCAGCAGCAGCGCAATAACTGGCAGCAGCAGCAGTGAGTCTGGCAGCAGGCTGATCACACCGCTTGAAGCAGTACTGCTGTCATTCAGCCCTGCTGATATTGTAGTAGTAGAACCAGTATCAGCAGCAACAAACAGATTACTCAGCAGCTATATAGCAGGTTCCAGCAGGAAATGCAGAATTGAGCAGCAGCGACAGCAGCAGACAAGCAGCAGCAGCAGCAGTAGTAGTCAGGGTTACTTGGATACAGACACACTCCAGCATCTGCAGGACTTCTATTCTGGGAGCCCCGCTGCTGCCAGCAGCAGCCTCCCCAGCAGCAGCAGCAGCAGCAGCAGTCAAGATGACCTGCATTTCATCTTGTCGCTGCCGCATATTGTACTGTGTGCATTGCGCGGTGCATTGACATATCTGAATGCATTTGGTTTGACACGCGTGCTGAGATGCACGTCAGGGTTCAGGCCACTAGGGGTCGGTCAGCAGATGAAGTTGGACGGGAATGCACTACGGCAGCTGCAGATACTGCAGACAGGTACAATGCACACACTTGTCAGTACTGCTGCTGCTGCTGCTGCTGCCAATGCATTGTCCTGTTTGGTTTGAAATTCGCAACTCGATGCATTTACCAAAGGCTGGCGACAGATATCCATGCATGCACGGTGGATATTATGCACGTTACAATGCACTATGTTACATCGCAATGCATTGCGTTACATTTGTGTTATATCTGTGATCAGGTGTAGACGTCTCATCAGCCTCCCGGGGTGTCCAAGGTTCTTTGCTGCATCTGCTAGATCGCTGCTCTACTGCTGCTGGCAGTCGACTGCTGCGCCGCTGGTTGTCTGCACCTCTTGCTGATAGACAAATGATCCTAGACAGACAAGAAGCTGTACTGGTGAGGTTTAGTGTTACAATTGTAACGTCAAAATCTGTTATAACATGCTTTTGAAAAAAGTATTTTGTTTCTATGCTTATAGAGAAGTTTATGTGCATGATAACGCTTTGTCTTGTGTATATTTTTACTGCTGCAGTCTGATGGGTCTGCTTGTAGGCACTCTTGTCGGCATCTGAGGGCAATGCAACAATCAGCACCGCTGCTGCTGCTGGCAGCAGTGCAATGCTGCTGTCAGGCGTCGGCAGCTGGTTGCAGCAGCAGCGTCTTGATCTTGAGCGCATTCTGTCCCGAGTTACTGCTGGCACTGCTGCTCCTGCTGAAGCAGTGGGACTCTGGAAGACACTGGCTCAGGTGAAAGATCAATAACAGTCATATATCGAGCTACATGGTTTGATTAAACAATCAATTGCAAGAGGCGTTGGCAGCAGCGGCAGTAGCAGCAGCAGCAGTGCCAGCATGAGTTGAACTTCTGGGTCATTGTCTTTGTATTATACTTGGCTTTGTGCAACAAC
>JARWLF010001138.1:0-18909 GCA_029853055.1 Scenedesmus sp. KT-U | reverse complement strand
ACCTGTAACACGTTATTTCTCCTAGGCAGACTGTTCCTCTTCACTGCTGCAGCTGCCAACACCTCATCCGCCAGAGCCAGCTCACTCTTTCTCACATCAGGAAACATACACTGGCCAAACAGCGCTGCATCAGCAGGTCCGCCACTTTGTTGTGGGAATGTGCATTGGTTGGGGAAGCCGGTAGCAGTAGATAGCCATGAGGCTTGACGACAATCCCAGTTAACACTGTAGGGACTCACACAAATGTCACCTAACCTGCAAATTTGAGTTATGTGTACAGTATGTGGGATATTTGCAATTTATTTTACCCCCAGAAGCGACTTGTTGGCTCCGTCGGCCTGCCCCAATCTGGGGGCATAGGTGCAATAGGCTAGTACTGAGATGTGCAGGAGGCGTGATCACCAGACGTTACACCCTGGGTTGGTGTTATTAACTCGTCACCTTGTTATTTGTGCGTTGTTATTTGCCCTTCCAGCTTCACATGTTCCGTTGTTGATGACGCCGCCAAGCTGGGGTGACCAGCCAGAAGTACCGGAGTAGAAGATATCTCGTATGTAGGGACCACAGCGGTCGAGGATGTCGTAGATGCACAGAGCAGAGGCCATAGGGCCGATTCCTGCACGGTTGAGCATAGAGGGCTGTAGTGATGCAGCAGTAAGATAACAGCCGCTACAGCCACAACATGCTGGATAGACAGCTTGGCACGCTTTAATCGTAGTTAGAAGCCAAATATACAACAGGCAGTAGATCTGCAATGAGCATATCAGTGCGCAGGATATCAGGAAGGGCCTCACAAGCTGACCTGTTGTAATGACAGCAACATTTGACCTCATGATTCTGCCAACATGGACAGAGGGGCACGCCGTAGCTCCAGAAGGCAACTGCCGGTTCTGTCTCAGATTGGCAAGATATACTGCCGATTCGGGCGTGCCAGAAAACGTTCCTGGGTCTGCTACGAACAGTACTGTTGTGCCTGCTGGGAACCCTAGCTCGCATGTTCTGCAATGATCAGCGCGCATCAGCAAGTCAGTACAGCTGCACCAGGTCTACGAGTGCAGATTATGATGCGTGGTATGTAGGTGCATGAAGACGTCGGCAGTACGCACGAGCATCCGTGGAGGGAAAAGCAGATACAAGGGTCACTGCGCAGAATGCTGGATTGAGCTGTGTCGCGCTCACCTAGGTAATCCTTTGGCATTAACAAACTTGATATAACAGGCAACAAGCAATATAGTAACACTGCAACGACAGCACCGCAGAGAAGCAGCCTCCTTCATCGTGCCGTTATCCGGTATCGTTGATGCAGCTAGATCTGTATGCACTGATATGAGACAACCTGATAACTAAGATACTAATATGCGGGTACTGCTGTGAAGATATTCAGAATTGCGATGCTTGACTAATCTGGTCACACTTGTCACATGCAGGTGCGTGACCGACGAACCACGTGAAAGAAAGTAGGCCGTGTATCTCTCCAGTTTGTAGTTGCGCAACTGGCCACAGTCAGCCAAACAATAGTGACTGTTGCTGGAACAAGCGGACCTACGCTTAACACACTCGCAGGTGCATCACCTGACGACCTGCGAACAGGCTCTAGTCTTTGTATTCCCTCCTTATACCTGCAAGTACGAGTTCAACTTGTATAGGTATTTCAAGGTTTTAGGGTCGGCAACTGTTGCAGGTCATATGAATCTGGTGTCACCTAGTACCTAGTAGTGTAGGTAGACATGTCAGGTACTGCAGTCACGACGGAATTGCGTCAGCTCCCTGTGAGGAGCTGTGAGGGTGCATGATTTTTTGTAAATTTGATGCTGGATAAACACTGGAAATCCTGCTTTTGACCCACCAAGGTGGTATCTCTGACACTTACAGCCAGCTGGAGTATGAAGTCACTCCTGGATGTGGCGTATGCATGATAAGTGGCTCAGCGCAGACCTACCATAATCAGCTTATCGTCAGACACCACGCTTTCCCTTGTGTCTAAACATGCTTCATGAGGTTGCACGTTGCCTGTCAGTTCAACAGGTCAAAGATTGTGCCTGCAGTCAAACCCTGCCTGTCACCAAGTGCGGCTGGGGGTAACATGTGGGGACTACTCCATTACTTTCTTATCGTAGTATTCTGATAGCAATCGTTTGAGGTTTATGCTTTACGCGTATAAATCACAGGTTGGGGTGGCAGGCAATGCCATAGCGCAGTCTGCAGTGATTGGGCTTGTCAGTGACGTGCTGTGCCTGTCAGGTGCTTTGAACTGTTATAATAGGCGTCAGGCAAGCAGAGTCAGTATCCAAAAAAGGCGAGTGCTTGTCGCAAGATGGTGTTTTGCCCTGCATCGTGACCCAGGACAAGCTCTGGAGACATAACTGGTTGCCATCGCTGTACAGTAGCTCCTTGGTGCAGATGCAGCGGCCATGTTTACGGGTCTAAGTACTCTCAGGAAGGCAGAGAAGAAGGAGCCAAGCGCACAAAACAAGGCTTTGCAGGATTACCTCAAAAAGTACACAGATGGCCCGACAGACGATGGGCAAGAAAAGAAGAAGCGAAAAAAGAAGAAGCCAAAGGCCGCCGGGTCGTATGCTGTATCTATAGTAGATGGAGACATCAGTGGTTTCGAATCGTTGCCTGCAGCACCCCCGCGTGCAGCTAAGCTGGAACCAGCAGCAGATGACGAAGGTATGTGCACCAGCTCAGTACTCTCGCGCTTGGCAGGGTCATGCTGATTGCGGTAACACTCACGTTGCATATCGTGCAGATGATGAGCCAATCGTTGCCAACCCAGAAGAAGCTGAGGCGTTCAAATTGCAGCTAGAAAAGGTGTGTTGCTGTCTGCTGATGCACCCCATGCTGATGCAAGCCATCCTGCAGTTTTATCAAAAGCATGCACGACAACATTCCGTACTCACTTAGCTATTGGTATCTGTGCACCACACATTCGGCCTTCTGCTGTGTTGCAACCACACTATCAGCATCAAACGATTCCCCTGCAAGTATGAATCACCACACTGCTGCAACCACACATTCAAAACATCTAACAGCAGTTTGTCAATATGCCTGCTGCTGCAACTGCAGTCCAAGAACTTCTACCAGAAAACCAAGGATGGCAGCGGCTGGGCAGTCGCATCAGCAGAACAGCAGCAGCAACAACAGCAGCTCAGAAAGCAGCGGCATGACTCTCCAGGATCCGACCTTTCACCTCCTCGCAGAATTGGCACAGCAGCAGCAGCAGCAGCAGCTAGAGTAGGCCGCAAAAGATCTTTATCACCAACAGGCCGTGATGGGATTCATGATGATGATGATCATGATCTGTCACCTCCCCGCAGGGGCCGACAGCGACATGATTCTCCTGAGCAAACAACAACAACAGCAGCAGCAGCAGCCAGAGGAGCAGCAGCAGCAGCAGCAGGGGACAGAGATCTGTCACCTCCTAGACGTGGCAGACAGAGACATGACTCACCTGAAGATCTGTCACCGCCTAGAAGACACCGACATGACTCACCAGCAGCAGCAACAGCAGCAGCAGCAGTGAAGGGTGAAGCAGCTGATCTTTCCCCTCCACGCAGGACCAGGCAGCGGCATGACTCACCGTCAGCAGCAGCAAGGGAGGGAGCAGCAGCAACAGCAGCTAGGAATAGAGCAGCTGATTTATCGCCACCTCGCAGGGGCAGGCAACGACATGATTCACCGGCTGACATTTCTCCTCCTAGAAGAAACAGAGATGACCCTCCCCTAGTAGCAGCAGCAGCAGCAGAGGGTGGTGATCTATCGCCCCCTGGCATACGCCGACATGACTCTCCACCACCACCACCACCAGCAGCAGGTGGGCGACGGGATTTGTCACCGTCTAGACGTGGCAGGCAGCGGCATGATTTCCCTGATCAAGCAGCAGCAGCAGCAGCAGCAGCAGCAGGACGAGGGGGGAGGTACCCCAGCATTCATGATGATCTTTCGCCACCTAGGAGACACCGCAGACACGATTCTCCACCACCAGCAGCAGCAGCAGCAGCAGTGAAGCATGGAGGCAGCAGCAGCGGCCGAGACCACTACAGCAGCAGTAGAGCAGATCTGTCACCTCCTCATCGCAGCAGACAGCAACATGATTCACCACCACCACCACCATCTTGCAATAATGATGGTGATCTATCTCTTCCTAGAAGGGGTAAACAACGCAGTGCTAGCCCATCACCTGCTGCTGCTGCTGCTGGCAGCAGTAAGCGTATGGGTGATGGCAGTGCTGCTGGTCTTGTGAACAGTAAACAGCTCGCAGAGGAAACTGCTCGAATGAGAGCAGAAGCAGCTGAAAGGAAGTGAGTACCACTGGAAGACCACATGGCTGTAGCATTGCTACCATGGTGCTTTGAAGATGAAGGTCATGGTGCAAGCAAACCTGACATGCTGTGCTGCTAGAGTGCTGCATCAAAGTATGTAAAGCAAAGGTGTCAGCTTGTGACTATCACTGCTGCTGCTGTTGCTGCTGCTGCAGGCGGTTGGCTGCTGGTCGTGGCGAGTCCACCGTGTATCGTGATAAGATCACTGGGAAGGTCATCACTGCAGAGGAGTATACAGAACAGGTCTGACATGAACATATATGATCATGTTGTGTGTATTACTTCACTCATTCCTACTGCTATCCACCTTTACTGATTCTATTCATCTATAGTATATTTCAATATCATCAGTAATGCTTCCAAGGATGTTGTGTCAAATAATTGATTTCAATTATTTTTCAGCGTGTGTTCTATATCTGCTGTCACTATGGCAAAGCCATCGTCAGTTTTATGCACTCCTGCTGCTCACTGGAGTCTTCCTGCTGCTGCTCAATATGTGTCTTACTATCTATCTATCTATCACATCTGCAGCAAGCAAAGGCCCGTCAGAAGAAGGCGCCTCCTGAGGAGATAGCTGTGATGTGGAAGGGTGGTCTGGCGCAACAGAGGGCAGCAGCAGAGGCGGCGGCAGCAGCAGCAAGAGAGGTCGCCAAGTCATTTCACAGGTGACATAAAACAACAGGAACAGTCACTCACTCCCTTTGTGCAGAGTAGCTACCTATAGTTGGCTGATGGGGAGTCTATCAAATATTATTTTGCTGCTGCCATGTTGTCATGGTTGGGTGAGAAACAGCACCAGGAGACCGGAAACCCTGAAGAATATCCACATGTCTGTCGTCAACCTGCAAGAAGTCGCTAGTACAGATGCCGAAGTGAGTATCGCTGCTGCAACTGCTGTGTTATCTGCTGCTGCTGCTGCTGCTGTAGGAGCTTTGATGTTGATGCTGATGCTGAGTTACGAGATCGTGACAGATGGGGCGACCCCATGGCTGGCAAGATCAGAAAGAAGACCAAGGGAGATCAGTTTGATCTACCACCGCCTGTTATAACAGAAGCTAACAGAGCGGCTATGGAGGCCTCAGGTAGGAGCACGAGTGTGGTAGCTAGGGCCAATCCGGTGCATTGTGGGTGGTGGTTGTCTGGTTTAGGAATCATCATCATTTTTCCTGCATATTTGATTGAGTTGTGTATATGTATCTTGCTGTCACCAGGTTTCAATGTGCCGCAAGAAGTGCCGCCACACAGTTGGTTAAGGCGTGGTGTAGCAGCCCCTGTGAACCGCTATAACATCAGGCCAGGGCGGCACTGGGATGGTGTTGATAGGTCCAACGGATTTGAGAAGGAGATGTTCAAGACGTTGAATCAGAAACGTGCGCAGGAGTTGGAGGCACGCATGTGGGCACAAGAAGATATGTAGGAGTGTGCAGGTTATTTGACAAGATGTTAGACTTTGCAGTTGTTGGCCGTGTGCCAAAGACAGATCGACATGCAAGCCAGCAGCACAGCTGTGGACGTGTGTGGTGCAACAAGTGGCAAGAGCATCATTTGCACTTCATGTTCAACTGGCTGCAGGTTTTCTGCTTGTGAATGATTTCTTGTTGCAGTATGCCAGCATGTGTGTCTGTTACCAACAACCACATCGCATGGTGTCCGAGTGCTGTGCACATTGCATGTTAGCAGCATCAACAACAGATGCCATCTGTCGGCTGCTGAACCCGTCCCTTGCAAGTCAATTGACCTGTTATCCATATTTAACTCAGACAGCGCTATGTTGAGATGTATGTTGAGATGTATGAAGGCAAGAGGGGGTTTGAGCATGTCGACAGCAATATCATATTGCTTAGTTGCACTACATCTGCGTTCTTTCAGGTAATCACGGCACGGACTGCAAGAATGGACTTGGGAACAGAAGCACAACTTTTCTCTATGACACGGCTCTGGGTGGCGGCCCCAGTGCATGTTTCGCAGCACAGCTGCTTGCTTGCATGCCGATTCTGTCTTTTTCACTACATGTCAGTGACCCAGTCGACTAAAGCACTCTGGCTGGCTGAAGAACCTCAAGCAACATCCGCCGACCTGTTGACTATCACTCAGTTGGGTATGCACGCGGTGCATGTTATGACGCAAACTACTTCAAGCCGCCGTTATGTGATCATTCACACCGTGCGCCACAGATCAAGGGTCGCCGATCATCGTCGCCCGGGTCGAGCCTTCGGCAGGAAGGTTGTGAATCCCCGTCGTTCGGTCAGACGAAGATCATGACCTTCTGCCCACTGGCGACAATAATTCTGGGTCTAAACGTTCCCTAGGAACGAATCCTTTAGCCAGCGTCCGTCCAACTTGACGAAAGTTCTCAACGGAAGATGCGAACCCTAACATTGGACCATCAGCTCCTCTGATCTGCACTAGGACTGCAGCCTGAGGCTGCAGCTCCATGTGCACTTGCTTTTGTGTTTTTGCTGTTGCCAGTCAGCTGCAGGTTCAGGCCAACTAAGACTTAGTGTATCACATATTGAGAACCTCGCATGCAGGCCCTACTGCAACCATAATGTCAAAGCTTGGCCACGGCCCCGACCTGGTGGTTGCAGAAGGTTACCATCTTTGTCCAAGCCCGAATTCCCACCAAGTTGGTTACAACGCTCTCAAATATCGCAATTCGGATTGCATTCCTGCCCTAACTACCGCATATTCGCCACTTGCTGCAGACCTGCTTCCTGACACAGCAAGCACTGTCACCATTGCGGTTGAACCCCGACACAGTGGCAGATGTCTGACATATATATATTCTACCCATCAGCCATAGCCATACTGCCATCGGCCCCCCAGCAGCATGTCTGACAGCCCCAACCAGCACCAGTGCTGAAAATGACCATTCGAAGTTGCCAGCTGACCTAGGTGTAGTACACGCCAGTAGCTGCACCAGTGCAACCTGACGGTTGCATCTTGACACTGCTCTGCAATATCCTGAAGAAGTACTCAGTCTCAAGCTGCCCATCCTCGGGTAAGTCTGTGCAGTGGATGGCATTCCTAATCGTATTGACCCCAAAGCGTGCTCTGAGGGTATCAGGTCTTAGCAGACGACCCAGTTCAGGGTTTGGTGGTCCACATAACTGCCTGAAAGGTTCTACGGGGTCAGCACCTTGTCTATCAGCCACCTGTGGCAAAGAGATGATAGGAGGTGACAGCAGTTGGTGTTGGACATGGTGCATATCTTACGATGTGTTTGTAGGACCCAGCATGCAGGTTTGTCTTGGAGAGGACCTAGGGGAATGGTCGGGCACCAAGAGAGCCTCAGCATGAGGCACAGGATAATCGTGTGCTGTATGAAAGTGCGCGAGTCACCTCTACAGCAATGCAAGGTCCGGCTGTAAGCTCGTCCACCATGCCCATGAACTCTCCAGGGGCCACCACACCTTTGTAAACCTGCATGCAGCATGAATATGAGGAGTGCATACATAAACAAAGCAATGACAGCACCTCAGTTGCACCATCATAGCGGCAGTGCTGCGGCAAGGGTGTACTAGACTTCTGTCATGAGTCTCACACACTGGGCTAAGAAGGCAGTCTGGAATTCGCACGGCAACAGCATCATACTATCGTGGTACGATTACTACTGTAGTAGGCTGCAGTCGCACAGCCTGGCTGTCTGGCAGCAGCCAAAGAAGATGAACCCTTTCTCTGTAGCACGCTATCAACCAAAAGAGTACATCTGTGAACCACACAGCCCACTACTAACCTCAAGGAACTCAGATGCTGTTGTCCTGTCCAGGTTGAACAGTTGCAAGCCTGTGATATCAAAGGTATCCTGTATGCAGTCCAGCAATATGCCTGCAAGGCCATCCTTCACTGCATGTGGCTTGATGACACCAAGTGTAGTGCCATGACAACGTGCGCAACAGCTGATGCTACTGATGCTGCAGGAAGGGTTTCCACTTTTGCTAGATGGCTGCTCAGCCCCAAAGAAGAAAGCCAGCTCTGCCGCTGCACTCTGAGGGCTGTCTGAGCCATGAGCTGCGTTGTATGTGGCATCTGTTCCGAACATGCCTCTGATACTGTTTGGTGCCTGCTGTCGAGCCAGGTTACTGTCAGTAGGACCTGCAAACACCCAACACATCAGACCAGCAAACATGCAGGTGGACAGTGCGACCTTACACAGCCTGGAGAGAAGTGTTAAGCACCTTTCAACGTAAGGTGCGTGCTAGAGATAGCCATGCCATGCACATGTACTGCAGGCAGCTTGCACGCACTAACTGCTCCTGGATGCCTTGAGGCACATAACAAGACCTCACTGAGGCTGAACGTATAACCTGCCAGACGGGGGTCTACTGAGCCTAGGATGTCCGTCTACTACATAGACACATCATGCTCACCCAGCAGCTCCCTCCACTTCCTGATGCCTCCGGCTGCCATGATCTCCAGAGCTACTATTGGCCCACTGCTCATGTACCTGGTCAAATTGTCATAGAAGGGCTTGCCGCGATGTACCTGGTAGAACTCCTGTGCTTGTTGTCTGCTGAGCTGGCACATGCAAAGGTTACTGCAGGACAGACAGAGGAGTAGCAGATGGACAGATTGAACCATGCAGTCTGCAGCAACCTTGCTTGTGTACTGATTCAGAGTACTCTGCGCAGTTGTTGATTTGGCTCTTGTTATAGAGCATGATGTCAGCAGCTTGGGCTGTTAGGTGTTGGCTGGGCAGCGGTCAGCTTGTATTGAGACACTGCCAGGTATCCAAAGGCAAGGTCATGCTTCTTGCAGGTTGGGGTGACCACTCCTTGCAGGTGACTACATCAACACAGTACTGCTGTTTTTACCCAGAAACCTGTACTTACACAATTGTGAATCCACTTGTTGTGATAGCATTGATGATCTTGCCCAGATGACTGATAGCATCAGGTTTGATAATGGCCAAGGTCCTGCAGCAGAGCCAAGCACTATGACGATGGCATTGACGGTTGCCTGGTTGTGCTGGTGCAGAAGCTGCATACGGTTCAAGCACACGAGCTGCCGAAGCTAGGTCAGTGGACAGTTGACGGAGCCATCAGCAGCAAGGTGCTACAGCTTGTGGGCAGTCTGCAGCACATGCTGTGTGAGCAACAGATCTGCTGTCACCCATGCACAGGTGACAAGCTTGCTTGCATGCTACCTAGTGCAGGAACACCTTACCTTTCAGACCGTGCTTCAAGGGTTTTCCGAGTGAACTCATCACCATAGTCTATCAAACGTAGCTGCCGTGTGTAGACCACTATGACACTGCCAATGTAGAGCTGCTGTGGTGTGACACCTTCATACTTGACGCGTTTGAGGAAGTGCCTGCGGTTCTTGATGTCGAACTGCAGGCGAGATGACAATAGCTCGGTCAAACAACCAGGCATGACCTATCGAGTTGGCTGGTTGACAACATGCCTCAAAGCAGCACTGATATGCTGTGCATGTTGCGGTCCATTGGTTGCACTCTGCAGAGAGCCTCACCATCTCGATTTCATTGGTATCATACCAGAAGAACTGGTACTTCCACAAAACACCACTGTTGGGGTCCACCCACTCTGCTATGAACGCCAGACGCTGGGCCATGGTTGAAACTTTGCTAACTGTGACTGCTGTGACTGGAGCGATGGTGCAGAGCTACATGGAGAGTCTTGTCGAGCCCAAGAACCATCCAATGCTGTCTGTCAGCAGCTTTCGAGTGTATCGTAGCAAGTCTGCGTTTTTCAGCAAGGTGAAACGGTAGATCGAAGGCTTTGATTCACTGGTAGAGGGTGTGACAGCTGTTGTCAGTCGTCGTGTATGTTTGCGTGAACAGAGTGTGCTGAGTGCAATTGTAACATTATCAAAGTCTGCTATGCGATTTTACAGTTCCCATGAGGCGTCTGTGACTGAGCCAAGCGAGGGTCAAAAGTGCGAGACTGACCGGTCGTCACACTTGCAGAGCCTGTCAGGCTCACTTGCAGCATATTAATTGAAACACGAAACCATACCTAAGTATGAGCAGCAGCAGAACAAACGATGTTGAACAGATGTCTGCAGCTAGGAGAGAGCCGATGAAGCAGCAGTTGCCCACAGCGCACGTCAAGCGCCGTGCTATCTGCAGTGTTCCAGCTCTGCACGTATCATCGCAGTGGACATGTTCCGCATGCAGCAGTGAAAGTTTAGGCTGACTGCCTGGGAGGCAAACTGCAGCTGCAGCTGTGTTGGGGGAGACACAGGCGAGAAGCACACAGAGAATTCTCTGTTCGAACAGGCTCCAGGGGCTCATCCTCCTTGGCTTGGTGCAATCAGCAGCAATCTAAAGAACGTGACCTGGCTTGGTGCAATCAGCAGCGATCTGTTGAACGTAATACAGACACGCCCGTGACAGGCTGCATAAAGCATGGAGCACAACACCACCGTTGCTGGGAAAACGTTTGTGCCAGTGGGATAATAGGTTTCAGCCCATGCCTGCAGACCAGCACTGCATGTCCAGAGCAGGTTACAAAGCTGCCTTGCCAGCATGCTCCTCCCTGTCTTTCCTGCTGCTTAACTGGTATCCATACTGCTGCTCCAGGCACTGCTCAGCTCCAAACAATACACTGCCAAAGACAGACGCCTCTAACAGCAGTCGCTGGAACAGCTCAAACTCGAAAGTAACCAGGTCTGCATCAGGAAGCGACCCGTCATCTGGCCCTTGACCAGACCAGCCACGAGCAGATTTATCTGCTGCTTTGGCTGCGAGCTTTGCAGAGGCCCCTGGTGTGTTATAATGCTCCCAAAGGTTTGCTACTGGTTCTGTCTTGATCTGAGAGATGGTGACCGACAGGTCTGGATATGGCAGGCCAAAGGAATCGAATGGGTCTTCATTGGGCTTCAAGCCAAAGACTGTACCTATGTGTCTGATCACAGCCCACCAGCCATCAGCACTGCGCAGACAACAGACAAAGATGTCATCTCAGGCACAACATGAAACAGCAGCATGCGAAGGCATATTTAGACATGCAAAGTGACTTTGGGCACCTATGGAATGCCAACAGCTGACAGCAACGCTAGCCATCATGACCACCACCAATATGCTTTTATAGCAGGCAGCGGCGACGTGCTTCAGCACCTGAATATATGTCCAAAACTTTGCTGCATTTACGAGCACAAGGTAGCAGCAACTGACGCCACAGTTCACCTCACCTTCTTACAGCGCACATCTGCCGCAGCTGCTCTTCGCTGATAGAGTCCGCATACTGTATCATCTCTTCACTAGTGTCACCAATAGCCACACCATCCCGCAAGCATGCAGCCTCCAGAGCAGCAGCGAAGTAGCCAAACTCCAATAGACCCCCGTACAGCCTCGCTGCTTGCACTCGGTCAACACTGAGTGGCATATTAGGCGGCGACATGTTGGCCTTGTCCCTGAAATACTCTGGATCTGTGCTGCTGAAGGCAGTCAATAGGTACTGCACTATTGCATCAATGACTGCAGGGGACAGAAGCTTGCTGCTTGCTAGGGTTCTGGAAGAGACAAAATCTGCCGGCGGCTGACTTATTGCAGGAGATAACAGTGCTAAGTTGTTGAGTAGCTGGTAGCCATGGGCTTGTAGCCGCCGGAGTGCTTCTAGGTATAAGATATCTGATATGACATGACCGCGCTCTGCTTCTCGGACAGCTCGTATTCTGCGCATGAGCTCGTCATCGTTCCAGGTGTTGGTGACGTCATAACCCGATTCCGGAGGGTCACTACAGCCAGATAGCAACACCAGCAGTGGCAGAAAATTTACCAGAGCTGCAAGCTACCAGGGTACGGTGCCACTGATGGGTTCCAGGTGCAAGCAAACAGGAAAGCAGGTACGATAGACCGCCAAGTAAACCTGAAAATCATCAAGCGACTGGCAGCGAACGTTGAAAGCTGCTCTGTCGTGCAGGCGTACAGTCTTTCTGTCAGAGACTTGCAACAGCCATGCGAGCTTTCACTGCCCAACATGGTTCTGCTGGTAACCACCAGCTGCTAATCAGCAGCATGCGGAGGAAGCAAATCTTTTACTCTCTATGTCAACTGCAGGAGTCTATACTCGTGTGTATACACATTACATAATGCTTGATGCTCACCTGCTGCTGGTTGTTGCTGCTTCTTTGGCTGCCGCTGCTTCCTGTGCTGCTGCTGCTTCCATTGCCGCTTCCATGTCTCGCTCCTGCTGCAGCTCTGTGAGGTATGTTCGCACTGCTGGCTCATACAGTACTTGATCATTGCCCCTACCACTGGTCAAGATGTACGCGAGCTGAGAACCTGCAGGAAGTAGAGATGATAGAGGTGAGGGCTTTCAGGTCCTTTCGTATTAAAAAGCCTATGAACCATTCGTAAAACTGCCACAGAGAAGAGATGATTAGTGCAGGGCAGTTGCAGGATGGCTGCAGGATGAGTTGTGAAGTAACACCTGTACAGCTTGCACTGCATGCATGTGACAATCACCTTGTGGGCTGCTCATCTGCACTGCAAGATCCAATTCGACTTGCCGTGCTTCATCTGCAGCTCGCATTGGCTGGCATGCATGACGAGCACGCGGTGCTGCAGGTATCTGCACTTGATGCTGAAGTGCTGCATGCTGGCCGCTGGCAGGTGCGATCCTGCTTGCGTGTCTTTGGAAAGATAACCTCAGCATTCTAATCTCATCACACAAGCTGAAACTCCCTGTAGCTGATAGGGCCTGTTGAAGGTGCGATAGTTGACTGTGCTGAACTGCAACCTGTGGAGTGCTGCCTCGCTTGCAACGGGTGTCCTGACATGCAAACTACAGATAGAGGCTTCCAATAGCAACTTCAAGATGCAACACACGCGTCAACACACTCGGCACCACCGTCGCTTACGGGGCTGAACCACAATCGCACGAACTCGCTGGGACCTCTCCTTCATTAGTGCCCGAATGTGGTCGAGGCTCTGATCACTAAATATTTGAGTGCTTTATCTGTCTATTGCAACATCATCCTGCTGTCTTGCACTTTGTCATCAACCCACCACACACTACTATGGCCAGTCTTGCTTGTGCACCTCAGCGGATGGCTCTGCAGGCATCAACCACTGGCAGGCAGCTTCAAGCAGCAGTAGTAAGACCAAGCCTATCACGGCGGAATGTAACGGTGCGTGCAGTGGACCTGCCAAAGGGCGTCACTGCACCACCACGTATCCCAGCTACTCCAGAGAGCAAGTTTGGCTTCGTACGATGGGCGGAAAAGATCAACGGCAGGTCTGTGTTTCTCTTTTGACATGGCTTGTGGTGGCAATGGTGCATGGGCACATCAGCAGAACGCGCATCATCAAGCTGTGCTGGGGTCAGGGCCCAGCATCAATTAGCGGCCATCAGTTGCACAGGCTCAGCTCGTCGATATGTGGGTTCTGCAGCAACATCATTGCATGCATGTCATGCACCAAACAGAAGTAGCAGCTGTGCGGCTGCACTCATCTGCAGCTCTGGTACATGGATATTGACACTGCTGCATAACTGACTTTGCTGACACGTTTATCTTGTCCTGCAGAGCTGCTATGCTTGGCTTCTTCGGCATTCTCCTGGTAGAAGCTATTGCACATAAGGGCGTTTTCGAGATTGCTGGTGAGTATGCAAGCCTTGTGATGCACACTCTGCAACCAGCATATGTATCCTACACTGCTGCTGATGCATCATGGAGAAGTTCCACATCATGAATCTCCCCTGTTGCAGTAACACAGATTCAATCAGCAGCGGCAGCAGCAGTGACATCAATGGTTCCTTCCACTGCTGAAGCAAACTGCTGCACTCGTCTGGAAGTATTCCCTGCCTCCAACCTCAACCATGCCTCTGACAGCTTCACATGCCTGTTCGTGTCATAAGAAACCTCTCAAAACACAACACATTGTTCTCTGTCAGCCTGCTTATGACCAATACTCACTCACTGCAATGCTTGATCATTTCTGTATTGCAGGTTTGACCGTGGGTCAAGGGTTGGGCTTCGAGTTCTAGATGCAAGTTTTCCAGTAACAAGCAGCTGCCCAGCAGTATGTGGACATTAATGTCCTGACGCCAGAAGAGAGATATGATGCCAGTTACCACAAGAGCAAGTGCGTCGCGTACTGTCAGAACAGCAGCCAGCCTTCTGCAGCGCAGCTGCCAGCAGCGCCGCCAAGTATAGTGTTGTATATGTAGGTTGACAGTCCCAGGGTTCCCAACTTCATCGGCCAGCTGATGGCAGCCGTCCTGAAGAGCAGTGGCTTGTGAGTGGCAGGCATCTGACTCATGGGCTTGTGAGAGACTGTTCTCTCTTCTAGAGGCTGGTATCAGTCAGCAGGTTGATCGGCATACAGCAGCCATATAGGCATTAGAATTGTGTTTCTGGAGGCATACCCTGCAACCACAGATATGACAATGCCTTCAAAAACACCTGTTGGCCTAATGCTATCGCAAAAAGCAGCTTGCAATTGCGGTCACTACTACATAGGTGTGTCTGTTCCCTGGCGATATGTGGCAGGAGTGGCAGTAGCGAGGAGAGTGGTTTGAACATTGGCAAACTGCTTGCGTCTGTACAGTGCTGATGATAAGGTACACATTGCAAGCAGCTGTGGGGGCTGTACACTCTATGCTGCGCTTGCTGTTTGTTTTCGAATTGCGTGCGCCTCATTGAAATGCATATACTTGTGGAATTTCAGTTGGATCAGATCCAGCATCTGGGGCTGTTCAAATTATCAGCAGAGGTGCTCTATGGCCGTGGCTTCATGCAGCAGCGTTTGACAACGATGGCAGTATTGCTATGGCCGATGGGTAGTTTATATGCATGCAGCAGCGTTTGACAACGGCACACAATGTCTTTGCTCTGCCGGTCAGATTGACAGCCATACAAGCCTGAAAGTGAAATGAGGAGTGATATCAGCATGTTTGCCTGAATGGGACTGAAGGGTTCCGAACAGTGTTCAAAATTGTGCATCGTTAGGGTTCTCCTGTGTAAGTCACTCGCTGATCAACTCACAAGTTGGGTTTCGCAACATTCGATTGAACCAACTGACCATTGATCACTGCCAGTGAGTCACGAGGCTCCTCAGTGTGATCGTGCAATGGCTGTCAACCGTTGATGTGACATGAGACTTACAGTGTAGACTGCAATATGCTGTTGAGGTGCCACAGGTGTGCAGCAGCCGGACCGGTGAAGTTTTCTGGAGACGGCGACTCCGAGTCGCTCAGCGACGGTCACTCAGCAACTCGGTTCGTAGGCTACGGCGGCACTGTGCCCTGCAGCAGCATCGACAGCAGTACCAAGGCAGCTGAGCTTGTAAGACAGCAGCTCAGTGCTGCTGCTATCATATACCCGGCATGTGGCCCCACAGCAGTGCTTGGTTATGTTACACACCATTCAACTAGACCCGGTCACCGTTGAACAAGGCTGTTGCAAATTCACAGTCAGACACCCGATGCCAAAGGGCATCTCTACGTCCTTATTCATGCCATGCTTCTATTACTGCTTTGTCAATCACAACAACCGTTGCTGTGGTGGAAACTGCACGCCATGCAGTGTCTCATACAGTGATTGCATACGCTGAAGATCATTCAGAATCGTCTTGACATCACAAAGATTCTTCTCAATAATCTACATCGACTCGGAATGCTGTTGATGTCTCTAGCCTCCATACTAGCACTGCTCCCAATCACATGTTGCTCATGCACACCATGTGCAAGCATGATGCATGAGACTGAACCATCCGCATGGGCCAGGCTATGCCATAAAGTCACATCATTCTCCTGGATGTTTGATGGCAGAAATACACTGTACTGACAAATGCTGACAAACTTGAGCAATAGCTTGTTAGCCCCTCATCTCCAGCTGATGGAGTCTTTACTTATGCCACGTTGTAAGCAACTTTCGCATCATCTGCAGTTCCAACACCACCCCACTGCTGCTGCTGCTGCTGCTGTAGAAGTTGCATTGTCTTCATCTGCTGCTGTCGGGCAGCAGCCCTGACCACGCCAGGCTGGCTGGGGATTACCCACAGGATCAGCAGCATAACAATCACTAATGCATGCTCCAGGAGGAACAGCAGCAGCAGATGATCAGCAGCAGCAGCAGCAGCAGTGCCAGCAGAGGACAATGCATGGGCCGGAGCAGCAGCTGCTGCCAAGTTGTGCATTGTTGGGCTACACCATCCAGTACTGAGTGTGTCATCACACAATGCATCACTTGCATTGTTAGGACACATTTTTGCTGCTTGCCAGATTGTACTGTTGACCGACGTGCATTGTGCCATTGCTGCTGCTGATGCTGCATTTGTGACATCTGCCCGGCCGCCAAATGCACTCATATCCTGCAGTATATTCAGCATCGGCCCAGCAGTTGCTGCATTGGCAAGCTTGAGGTCGTGCATCTGGTTTGCTGCTGTGCTGCTGCCGGGTCTTGCTGCTGCTGCTGCCACCAGTGCTGTCTTGATTGATTCAGGGACTAGAGGAGTGGGCAGCAGCAGTGCTAGCTGTCCAGTCGAGAGACCTGACAAAAACACGTTAGTAATCACCGCTGCAAACACCTGCAGCACATACACAGCAGCAGTAGCAGCATTGCAATAGCTGGCACACGCCTTCAATATGATACTGGGTACCATGTGAGCACATTGTGTGAGATAACAACCGAATGCAGTACAATGCAGTACAATGCACAGCACTGCACAACAATGCACCACAATGCACCACAATGCACAGCAATGCACCACAATGCACCACAATGCACCACAATGCACAGCAATGCACCAAAATGCACCACAATGCACGACAATGCACCACAATGCATCTCCTACCTGTACAGCCAGTACTGCTTTCCAGCTGCCAATGCCTCGCAGCTGTGCCGGTACAGGTCTGCGGTACACCACCAGCAGCTTCAGACAGTCTTGCTTGATCTTCACAAGATTGTACAGCAGACAGATCACTGCTGCAGGGGGATACAGAGCAGCAAATAGGATCATGTACCTGGGGCAGCAGCAGCAGCAGCAGCAGGCCACTCAGTTCGCTCTTTGAACTACAAAGTGTGGCCAACTTGATCATACGCCTAGAATTTGCTATATGCTTTGGAAGTGCTGCTGCAGTGGAAAACAGCAAAGCAGTAGCCAATACATGGTTTCACATAACATGATATGTGATCAGGTCATCACATAATGATGGTGATTATGATCATGATGATGACTCACCCCAGATCTCTGTTGGTCTCCCAGCAATCAGCAAAGATGTCATAACTTGGCTTCAAACACTCAGAAGTAACACTGCTGCTGGCAGCAGTATGGCTGGCACTGCCATGTGACACTCTCACAGCAACTTTCGTATCGGGCTTTAGCATAACTGCTGGTTGTACAACCACTCTGCTGCTGCTGTCATAGTGTGCTGCTGCTGCTGCTGCTGCTCGAGGTGTCAATTCTTCCACTAAGGCTCCCACTGCCCCAGCAGCATCTTTGACCGGATTTGACTGGTTGTTATTTTTGTCAAATGTAACATGTTTGACCGTATTTGACTGACGTCTGACTTTAGTCAAAGACAGCCAGTAGGCAATCCAGGGCATTAGGAACTCCATCACAATTCTGCGTATGAGTTCTATCCTGAAGAATCCAGCCACCTCAGCACGAGCAGCAGCAGCACCGGCACCTGCATGATGATTACTGATGCCTTTTATATCACGCATTTGACATGCAATATAATGTCAAATATGAAGTATGAATGTTCTGATGCCATAGACTGTCATGCTGATAATGTTTGGCATACCATGTTGCTGCATCAACATTCACTGGCTGGAAGTTGAAGAGGCGACATGGCATGTCAAACTATTAACATGAGTGCCGGACAGTGTCCTTGTACAAGAACAGCAACTGGTAGTCACTCGTTATAACACCATGATGGGTTGCAGTGGAGCCTCCGATGTGGTTATTGAGTAGTTACTCAATATTGTTATAACACTATGGTGAAACTACTCAATATTGTTATAACACAATGGTGTGATATTCCTCACCCAACAGTCCCACATACGCCACCGGTGCAAATGTGAACAATGCGTTCAGACTGGCTTGCTTGGCTGTCAGGGATGCTGCATAACCCTCAACTGTGCGGTGGTTCTCAAAAGCAGTGAGAAGCTTGGCAGCAGGCCTGTCACAGCAGCAGCAGCAGCAGCAGCAGCAGCAGCAGCAGCAGCAGATTGAGAATGACAATCCTGATCTTGATCAATCTTGGGGCTCATGCTGTCAGCAATCTGGTGCACTTGCTGTTGGCAACAAGGCTCAACATATTCCGTGACACTGTATGATACTTATAACATGTTATTTGACATTTGACATTTAACTGTCATACATGTTATTTGATCGACCTGAAGCGTCTGCAGAGCACTCAGAGCTAGCCATCATGCATAACTGCCTGTACATGCCTCGTAAGCCAGGGCTGCTTGCTGCAGCGTATCTCACCCGAACACCTTTGATGAGAATAGCGTTACAGCCACAACACGCAGCACCATGGGCACCTGAGCAGCAGCAGCAGCAGCAGCCAGCAGCAGTTGTAGTGGCAGTAGCTGGGGCATTAAACTACCATCGCGATGGTTGGTGTGATAGAACACCATAATGCCTCATTAGGAACACAGGCCCTTC
>JARWLF010001137.1:0-11249 GCA_029853055.1 Scenedesmus sp. KT-U | reverse complement strand
TACGCGGGGGCGCGGCCGACGGGCGTAACGCTGAAACCAGAGGGGTCCCTTTTGGACGCCGATAGGGGGTCCCTTTTGGATGCCGGTTGACACTGCGTCGACAAAGAGACGAGCTGGCGGCTCATGCTGGCGGCGATAGCGTATCTGGAGCATCTATCCATCGCACGGCCGCAAGACGCGATCGTCAACCACGTCCTTGAAGTTGATCTTCGAGGGAGCTGCGTCCTCCATCCACTCCCGTAGCACGAATGCTGCGGAGATCAGTCGCCGGTATCGCGATGCTAAGGCGAATTAGCGGACACCGCTCTCTCTGCTTCCTCCAGGTATTGATGCTCTCTCGACTCACGGCGAGACGATCGGCGAGTGCATCTGCGCTCAGCATGTCGTCGCCCTTGAGGATCCGAGCGGCAGCCTCCTCGCCGCGAAGTCGCGCGTGGGCGAGCGCGTCGGTGAGCGTGCGCGGGCTCTCTTGAGGTGTTACTGGGAGCGGGACGACCGCCCGCGTGCCAAGTGGCTCTCCTTCGACGATCGTCGCCTTCCTGTCCCGCTCGATCAACGTCGCCGCCCCTCCCTTCAAGTGGGGTATGCTTGAGGTTACGTTCTTAACGTTGAACAGCGATGAACTTCGCTCGCAACTCTACCGGTTATCATCTCTTTCAAACTCTTTTCTCCTAAATTCATACTCGCTTGGATTGAAGACTGCTTCGAGAAGATCAGATATTTCCAGAGCGCTTCGTTTATAATTCATACTGAGCAGATATGCGGCTCGGAAGGCAATCAAATCACGACGGACATCCTTGATGTCATAATAATTGGTTTTGCAAAGGTTGTCAGATGCACGTTTCAACAAAATTGTTTGCAGCTGCTGCGGAAGCACAGAGCGCTCGCCTCTCCGTGGCTTCCGACCTACGACCTCGCCCACCACGCCTTCGCTCCTCATCAACGCACCCCAGCCAAACGCTCTCCATATGTTTTACCACATGAGCGACTCCGCTGAAAAGCCATGAAGCCTGATTGGCCACCGAATTCGGTCGGCCTCATTTCCGGGTCGCTAAGTCGCCCTGGGGATTGTTCTCTGAAGAAGTTGTGCCAATTTTTAATGGCGGTACAGGGAGGGATCCCGATGACCGCCGACGTGAATGGGGGCGGCTCGGCTTGCTGAGCCGCCTTCTCCGCTCTTGAAGCCAGCTCGACGAGATGCCCGTCACAGGGCGATTGCTGGCTCTTTCCAAGACCGCCGACAAGGTTGTCGCCGCTTTGCGTCCTTAGAGAAGCAGCGTGCAGCGCTGGACATGGGCGAGCATCGATTCTACGGCAGGGAAAGCGCGCAACGATGATCGCAAATCCGTAGCGCCGTTACGGTTTGGACGAGGACGCGTGAGCTCAAGAGGGCTGAGTCGGTCTCAGCAGCAGTTCTCTGAGCTTGCCGTCGCTTGGTCCGGCGGGCAGCTTGGCGGGGTCGCGAATCAGGGGACGAGAGCTGCATGCCCATTCTGCACTGGATGACCCGAGATCAGGACCTGAGGGCGGCCGACCGGGTGCCCTATCGGCTCCTGGAGGAGGTGCCGGACCTGTCGGCGGGAGGGAGCGAGAACCTTCTGGTGCAGGGCGACAATCTGGAAGCGCTCAGAGCGCTGCTGCCGTTCTATGCGGGGCGGGTGAAGTGCATCTACATCGACCCGCCTTACAACACCGGATCGGCATTCGAGCATTACGACGACAGCCTGGAGCACTCGAAGTGGCTCTCGATGATGGTGCCGCGGCTGCAGCTTCTTCGGGAGTTTTTAAGCGAAGATGGTTCGCTTTGGGTGAGCATCGATGATCGGGAGGGGCATTATTTGAAGATTGTTCTTGATGAGGTGTTTGGTCGTAGGAATTTTCTTACTACAGTAATTTGGCAAAAGATCCATGCACGAAACAATACTGCGCGGCATTTCTCAGACGATCATGATTTCAAGCTTGTATACGCGAAATCGGCAGATAGTTGGATGCCAAACAAGGTAACTCGCACATCTGCAAGCGATTCAGAATTCTGGAATCCAGACAATGATCCGCGTGGTCGATGGCGGAGATCTGATCTTACTGCTTCGAAGCCCTACGCGGATGGTCATTATGAGGTTACAGGTCCTCATGGAGATACTTTCAAGCCCCGCACGAATCGTTATTGGTCGCTGTCACGCGAGACGTTCGAAGCGTTGAGAAAAGACGAAAGAATCTGGTGGGGGAAGACTGGGCGAACTTTTCCTTTCAGGAAACGGTTCGAATCCGAACTAGGAGGGTTAACGCCGACGACGATTTGGGAGCATGAAAGCGTGGGCAACAATAGAGAGGCGAAGCAGGAGATTACACGCATATTTGGCCGAGAGGATTTGTTTTCAACACCAAAGCCCGAGCGCTTGCTTTATCGCATCCTCCACATCGCCACCAACCCCGGCGACCTCGTTCTCGACAGCTTCCTCGGCTCCGGAACAACGGCCGCCGTTGCGCACAAGATGGGCCGGCGCTGGATCGGAATCGAGATGGGCAACCATGCGCGCACCCATTGCGCCTTGCGGCTGCGCAAGGTGATCGAGGGCGAGCAGGGCGGGATCTCGAAGGAGGTCGGCTGGGAGGGGGGCGGCGGATTTCGCTTCTGCACGCTCGGCGCCACCGTCTTCGACGAGGCCGGCCGGATCAACCCGGCGATCCGCTTTCCCGACCTCGCCCGTCACGTCTGGTTCTCCGAATTCCGCGTACCGATGCGTACGACGACGAACGGCCCGTTCCTCGGAATGCACGACGGGCGGGGCCTCGCGCTCCTCTACAACGGCATCCTGAAAGACCGCTCCGCAGACGGCGGCAACGTGTTGACCCATCCCGTCCTGCGCCTCGTGCGCGAGAGCGCGCGGGATGCCGGCTTCGACGGCCCGATCACCGTCTATGGTGCCGCCAACCGTCTCTCGGAGCGGACGCTGGCCGCGAGCGGCGTGACCTTCCGACAGACGCCCTACGACATCGAGACGAGGGCCTGACATGGACTTGAAGACTTATCAGAAGAACGCCCTCGCTGCGCTCTCACGCTTCCTGACCCGCGCGCCCGCCAAAGGAGCGCCAGTCGCTTTCGCGGAGGAGATGGCGCGGCAGGAGGAGGAGGCGCGGCTCGAAGGACGCAAGCTCGCACCGCGCCGCTACGAGCCGCTGGCGGAGATGCCGGACGTGCCGTACGTCTGTATGCGCCTGCCGACCGGCGGCGGCAAGACGGTGCTCGCGGCCGAGGCCATCCGGCTCGGAGCCGACTATGTCCGCAAGGCGCAACCGATCGTCTTGTGGATGGTCACGTCGGACGCCATCAAGCGGCAGACCGTCGAGGCGCTCAAAGACGTCGGCCACGCCTATCGCGTCCGCCTCGATGCCGTCACCGGAGGCAGAACGCGTGTATTCGACATCGAGGATTTCGAGACGCTGCGGCCCTCCGATATCGGCCGTTTCACCTGCGTGATCGTGGCGACGATCCAGTCATTCCGCGTGAGCGATACGACCAAGCGCAAGGTCTACGCCTATCACGAGGAGCTCGAGCCCCATTTCTCGGGCCTGCCGACCGAGGGCATGGAGGTGGTCACGGCCGAGGACGTCGCGCGCGACTCGCTTCTCGCGGGGCGGGAGGGGCGGGTGAAGTGCAGCTTCGCCAATCTCATGTTCCATCATCGTCCGCTGATGATCGTGGACGAGGCGCACAACGCGGTGACCGGGCTTTCGAGGGATGTCCAGTCGCGCCTGCGCCCGGCGGCGATCATCGAGTTCACCGCGACGCCGCGCGGCGTCTCGAACGTGCTGTTCTCCGTCACGGCGAGCGCGCTCAAGGACGAGGAGATGATCAAGCTCCCGATCCGGGTGCGGCCTCATCAGAGCTGGGAGGAGGCCGTGCGCGGCACGGTCGAAACACGCAACATGCTGGAGGAGAAGGCCAAGCGCGAGGCCGAGTTCCTGCGAACCGTAGCGCTCTATCAGGCGCAAGCCAAGAACGGACATCCGACCGTCGAGGAGCTGAAGAAATATCTCGTCGACAACCTGCTCGCGCCCGAGGACTGGATCAAGATCGCCACCGGCGAGCAGCGCGAGCTCGACGGCGTGAACCTGCGCGATCCGAGGGAGCCGACGCGCCACATCATCACCGTGCAGGCTTTGCGTGAGGGTTGGGATTGCCCTTCGGCCTACGTCCTGTGCGCGACGCAGAAGGTCGCCTCCGCCACGGCCGTCGAGCAGCTGCTTGGGCGGGTACTGCGGATGCCTTATGCCAAACGACGCAAGGACGCGGCTCTGAACATGGCCTACGCCCATGTTGCGGAGCAGTCCTTCGCGGAGGTGGCGTCCTCCTTGCGCGACAAGCTCATCGACATGGGCTTCACCGACGAAGAGGTGCGCCAATCGCTGCGGCCCGCTACCGTTGAAGAAAATGAGCAAGGGCAGCTGTTCGACCCGGATCCCGTGGCGCCGAAGCCGGTTTTGACCTACGAAATCCCCGACACGGACGAGGCGCGCGCCGACTTGAGCCAGCTTGCCGAGGACGGGGCCGAGTTCATCTGGACCGGGTCGGGCACGCTGAAGGTCGGGCTGAAGGGGTCGGTCTCGGAAAAGGTTGCGACCACTCTCGAACGCCACACTCCAGAGGCGGATCGGCCGCGGCTGCGGGCTGAAATCGATCGCCATAGGAGCACGGTGGAAGCCAAGAAGTCTCCCGCTGAGAAAGGTGCCTCTATCGAGGTGCCATTCCTCATGCTCGAGATGAACGGCGAGCTGTTCCAAGCGGACACAGACTTCATTATGGAGCACATAGATTGGTCGCTCCTGAGCCATCCCGCCGAGATTACGGAAGCGGAATTAAGCTTTCGTCGTGCGGAGAACGTAATCGAGATCGACATCGAGGGTGAAAAGCTCGTTTACAGTCAGACGGAGACGACGCAATTGCCACTCTCCGCCTTGGTTGAGCCCGATGAAGCCGCGCTCGAGGCGAGCCTCATCCAGTGGCTGGAGCGGCAATGTCGTGCGCCCGACATCTCGACCGCCGACTTGTCGACGTGGCTGGCGCACATCGTCTCTAGACTGGTGGGCGAACGCGGTATCGCCGTGCGGACGCTGATCGACTGGCAGTACCAGCTCGCAATCAGAATTAGTGCGAAGATCGCCGAGATCCGGCATGGCGTCCGCCGTACCGCGCACCAGACGGCGCTATTCGGCGATGACGCGGCACCGCGCAGCGATCCATCATGCGTCGCCCGCTTCGATGCGGCAAGCTACGCGAACGTACCGACGACTTCCACAGGCCCATGGCGTCTCCGGCGTCACCTTCTGGGGGCCGACAGGGTACCGCTTCTCGACGGAGATCTCACGGGCGAGGAGTTCGAATGTGCGCGCATCCTAGACGGGCTGGAAGAGGTCGACCTCTGGGTCCGCAACCTCCCAAAGCACCCGGCCAGCTTTTGGCTGCCCCGGGTTCAGGGACGCTTCTACCCTGACTTCATTGCGCGGCTGACGGATGGACGCATATTTGTTGTCGAGTATAAAGGTGAGCACTTGGCGACAGCTCAAGACGCGCGAGAGAAGGACATGCTCGGAAGACGATGGGCTGAGCGAACCGGGAACGTGTATTTAACAGTGCAGAAAATACTCCACGGCGCCAATCCACGTTCTCAGATGCTGCGCGCGATAAAGCGTGAGTGAGCGCAGGTCTAGAAAAGCAAGTTTTATTGTATTCGTGAAATTAGGCGCTCTGGCGTGGTTTGAAGAGCAGCGGCGAGTTGCTCCAACGTGTCCACCGTGGCGTTCACCTGACCGCTTTCAAGCCGGCTGACGTATCCTTGATCCCACTGGCCGGTCTCGCTCGACTCGTGAATGCGAGAGGCCAGAGCCTCTTGCGAAAGGCCCAGCTCCACGCGGCGACGTCGAACGTTGTCTCCGAGGGTCTTGCGAATGCTCATCCCCGAGCATCGAACCGATCTCCTCTTACCGTGCTATGTGTTACAACACATGTTGCGTATGCGCCGATCCACGCACCGTAGTACCGGTACCAGCCGACATATCTCGGCGCACTTATGTTCGAAATCGGTCGGCCAGCCGACCTCGCGGATGAACATAATGCGAAAGATTGAGATGTTCAGTGGATGCTCAGCGTGAGAGGCAAGACCAAATGGTGTAGCCTGAACAATTTCAAGGAGCGCGCATTAAGGCTGCTGCTCTACCATTGAGCTACACCCGCACGGCGCGCCGGTCTGGCCGACGAGCGGGGCCATGCTAGCGCCTTCGGGATGGTGGGGGAAGTAGGACTCGAACCTACGAAGGCGTTAGCCAGCGGATTTACAGTCCGCCCCCTTTGCCACTCGGGACATTCCCCCTCACCCGTCGCGAGAGCGCCGTTCGGCACCCCCCGCGAGGCGTGCCGGGTTTATGGTGACCCACGACGGCCCTGTCAACGGCAAATTCCACGCGAAACGTGCTCGGCCGCCCCCGCCCGCGCTTGACCGCGCGCGCCTCCCGCGCGAGGAGGACGGGAGGCAACACGATGCGAGGGACGAGGCGTGGCGGACGAGCGGTCGGGACCCCGCAAGGCGGGAGGCAGCGGGGGCCCGCGCCGCTTCGGCGGCGGCTCGGGCAGAGGTTTCGGCAAGGGGCCTGCGAAGAAGGCTTTCGGGCGCGGCCCGGCCAAGGGCGGGACGCGCGGGGGCGCGCGCGGGGCCGGCCCGACGCGCGAGGGCGCCGTGATCCTCTACGGCTGGCATCCGGTCGCCGAGGCCGTGCGGGCGGGCAAGCGCACGCTGTTCCGGCTCCTCGCCACGGAGAACGCCGCCCGCCGCCTCGCGGAGGAATTCCCCGATTCCGGGCTCGCCCCGGAGATCGTGCGGCCCTCCGCCATCGACGCTCTGGTCGAGCCGGACGCCGTCCACCAGGGGCTCTACGCGGAGGCCGAGCCGCTCGAGAGCGACGATCTCGACACGCTGCCGGACGACGCGCTCGTGGTCGCGCTCGACCAGATCACCGATCCTCACAATGTCGGGGCGATCGTGCGCACCGCGGCGGCTTTCGGCGCGAGCGCCATCCTGACGACCGCGCGGCATTCTCCGCAGGCGACTGGCGTGCTGGCCAAATCCGCGTCGGGCGGGCTGGAGCACGTGCCGTTCGTGATCGTGCGCAACCTCGGAGACGCGCTCGTCGCGTTGGGCGAGCGGGGCTATCTTCGTGTGGGGCTCGATTCGGAGGGGCCCGTCGAGCTCGAGCGCGTCGAAGCGCGCCGGCCGCTCGTCGTGGTGATGGGCGCGGAGGGCAAGGGCCTGCGCGCACGCACGCGCGAGCTGTGCGACGTGCTCGCGCGGCTCGACATGGCGGGGGCGATCAAGAGCCTCAACGTCTCGAACGCCGCCGCCATCGCGCTCTACGCGCTGACGCGAAAGGCTCCAGGCGTCCCGCCGCTCGGCTGAGGGGAAGGGCGGGAGCCTCACGATGCCGGGTGGACGAGCCGGCGTGCGATCGGCTTGACGATCTGCGGCAGGAGGTAGATCGGGAACTGGGCGAGGGCGAAGAACAGGAAGGTCACGTCCGGCGTCGCGGCGCCGAGCGCGGCGACGAGGAGGCCCATGTTGCGCTGGCCCGTCGCGTAGCCGAGCACGAAGCGGTCGCCGGCGGGCAGCATCCGCAAGCCGACGAAGGCGATCGCGAAGCCGACGATCGAGAGCCCGAACACGCCGGCCAGGATCGACGCGACGAGAACCGGAGTCTCGATCATCGCGACGAGCACCCCGTCCATCGCCGCGATGGCGAAGAGCGCGTAGAACACGACCGCGAGCCCGTCGAAGCTTCCCTTGTGGCGCGCGATCCGCTCGCGGCCGAGCGCGAGGCGGATGATCGCGGCGAGCACCACCGCGCCCCCGATCAGGAGCGCGAGGCGCTCGATCAGGATGCGGACGTCGAGCGGCACGGCGGCGCCCGCGACGAATTCGACCAGCGGCGGGGCGACGAGGGGTGCGAGCGCGGTCGTGAGCAGCACCGTCGCGACGAGCAGCGTCGGCGGCAGGTTCAGGAGCATCGCGACCGCCGGCGAGGACAGGATCGGCGGCGCCGCAGCATAGAGCGCGAGCCCGAGCACGATGCCGGGCCCGAACGCCTCGCGCCCGACGATCGCGAAGAGGCCGAGCACGACGAGCGGGGGCGTCGCGAGCAGCCACAGGCTCGCGAGCGCGATCGGCGCGGGCCGCCGGCCGAGGGCGCGCAAAGCGGCGAGGTCGACGCGCGCGAAGGTCATCGCGAGGAAGGCGAAGATGGTGAGCGCGAGGAGCGGGCGCGCGGCAGCCGCGAATTGCGGCAGCGCGAGCCCGATCAGGATCGCGACGACGAAGCCTTGCGTGCCGTAGCGGCCGACGAGCGCGAACAGATCGAGGATGCGGTGCAATGTCTGGTCCTCGAATGAGCTCGTCCTGCGCCCGTCGGCTCGCCCGCGCCCGAGCGGGGATCGCGGCGTTGGGCATGGCGCTCGCGCGGTTTTTTCCCTAGACCGTGCTCGTGGCTCAGGACAAGACCCGGGGAAGCCCAATCATGCGTGCGGATGTCGTGGTGCTCGGCGCCGGAATCGTGGGTGTCTCGATCGCCCTCCACCTGCAGGAGCGCGGCCGCAGCGTCGTGCTGGTGGACCGGCGCGGGGCCGGCGAGGAGACCAGCCACGGCAATGCCGGGCTCATCGAGCGCGCCTCGATCGTGCCCTACGCCTTCCCGCGCGAGCTGACGACGCTCTTGCGCTACGGTCTCAACCGCTCGACGGAAGCCCATTACCACCTCTCCTTCCTGCCCAAGATCGCGCCCTGGCTCCTGCGCTATTGGCGCAATTCCTCGCCGCGCGCGCTCGCAGAGGCCTCGCGCGCGATGCTGCCGCTGATCGAGCTGTGCGTGACCGAGCACGAGCGGCTGATGGCGCAGGCGGGGATCGCGCCGATGCTGCGCAAGACCGGCTGGATCAAGGCCTTCCGCTCGCAGCGCAATCTCGACAAGGCGCTCGCCGAGGCCGCACGCGCCAAGCCCTTCGGCATCCGCTACGACGCGCTCGACGACGCGGCGATCCACGCCCGCGAGCCGCACCTCTCCGACGTGATCGTCGGCGGCATCCACTGGCTCGATCCCGCGACGGTGCCCG
Organism: Scenedesmus sp. KT-U; assembly: GCA_029853055.1. NCBI lineage: Eukaryota > Viridiplantae > Chlorophyta > Chlorophyceae > Sphaeropleales > Scenedesmaceae > Scenedesmus > Scenedesmus sp. KT-U. The sequence continues at coordinate 2,098 of JARWLF010001137.1, read as the reverse complement.
ATCCCGGCGGTGTCGCGAAGGGCTATGCGCGGCTCTTCGTCCAGCGCGGCGGCCGCTTCCTCGAGGGCGACGCGCGCTCCTTCGGCGTCGCGCCGGGCGGCTGGGCCGTCGATACGGCGGAGGGGCGGGTGAGCGCCGAGACCGGCGTCGTCGCGCTCGGGCCCTGGTCGGACATCGTCTTCGCCCCGCTCGGCTACCGCATCCCGCTCGCGGTCAAGCGCGGCTACCACATGCATTACAAGGCGAGCGGCAATGCCGTCCTCAACCACCCCGTCCTCGACACGGACGGCGGCTTCGTGCTCGCGCCGATGTCGCAGGGCATCCGGCTGACGACGGGCGCCGAGTTCGCGAGCCGCGAGGCGCCGCCGACCCCGGTCCAGCTCGAGCGCGCCGAGCCGCTCGCGCGGGAGATCTTCCCCCTCTCCGAGCGCGCCGATCGGGAGCCCTGGCTCGGCAACCGGCCCTGCCTGCCCGACATGCGGCCGGTGATCGGGCCGGCGCCGAAGCATCCCGGCCTCTGGTTCGCCTTCGGCCACAACCATCACGGTTTCACGCTGGGCCCCGTCACGGGGCGGCTCGTCGGCGAGATGATGGACGGCAAGGCGCCCTGCGCCGATCCGTACTGGTTTCGCGCGGACCGGTTCTGATCGAGGAACCGCGTCTTCCGAGCCTCACCCGCGCGCGGCGGTGGTCTTGCGGCGCAGGACGCGCTTGGCGAGCCGCCTGAGCGCCGCGCGCGCCGTCTCGCGCCGCGCGATGCCCGCGAGGAGACGCGCGAGCCGCGTCGGCTCGGCATCGGGCGCGAGCAGGATCGCCTCGTCGCGAAAGCCGAGCCGCTCGGGCCACAGCCCCTCGACGGGGTGTCCCGGCGCGGCGCAGGAATCGAGGCTCCTCACCGGCAGCGACCCCTCCGCCAGCGCCCGCGCGGTATAGGCGTCGAGCTGGACGCCGGGGGAGCCGCGGGCAAAAGCCTCGTCGAAGGCGCATTTGAAGGTGCCGCCCGCCGCGCCGCCGAGGAGGTGGACGGATGCCGCGATCGGCCGCCCGTCGAGGCGCATGAGGTCGATCGCGATCGCGGGGGCCGCCGCCCGCGCGCTGAGCGCCTCGCGGGCGAAGGCGAGGCGGTCGGGCGCGTCCGCGAGCGCGGTGCCGGCCCGGCCCTTCCAGCCCGAGGCCTCGAGCGCGAGGAAGGCCTCCCGGCCCGCATCGACGCCCGCACCGGTCAGCGTCTCGAAGGTGATCGTGCCGTGCTCGGACAGGCGCCGCGCGTCCCGCCGCAGATCCCGCAGCCGGCGTCCGGAGACGGGCGCGCTGTCGGCCCCGAGGCCGGCGCGGGCGAAACGGGCGATCGGCGCGTGCGGCAGCGCGAGCGACGCGGCCGCCTCGGCGAGCGCGTCGGAAGCGGGGCCCTCGCGCAGGAAACGCAGCCGCAGCAGCGTGCCGGGCGCCTGCGCGGCGAGGTGGCGCACGAGGGCGAGCGCGGCGGGGCCGGCGGCATCGGCGTCGAGGAGCGGGGTCGCATCGACGACCATGGGATGCACGAAGGCTTCCGGCCCCCCCGCGGTCAGCCCGAGCGCGACGAGCGTGCGTCGCAGAGCGCCCCGCGCGGGCATGCGCACGGGCAGGAGCCCGACGAGACGCGGACCCTCCGTGCTCTGCGCGCGGACCCACGCGATCGCCAGCCCGCCGCCTGGGACGAGGCGCTCGGCGAGGGGGATCAGGAAATCGGGGCCGTAGAAGGGGTTTTGGTGCGCGCTGCGGTGCAGGAGCGCCGCCCATTGCGCGCGCGTGCCGGGCTCGGCGGCGAAATCGGCGAGCGGGGCGAGGCCGGCCGAGAGACCGCCCGGGGTCCGCTCGGCATTCGTCTCGCCCGTCGCCGCCCGCTCTGCGGGGCCGTGCATGGTGCCGCCTCCGCGTCGCCTCTGCCGTCGAGGCCCTCACTAGCGCACGCGGCCTAAGGAGGCGTTACGCGCGGCGGAGAAGCCCGCCGCGCGGCGTGGTCTTCGTCGGATCAGGAATGCTCGCGCTCCCAGGCGGAGACCTGCTTGTCGGCCTCTTCCTTGGCGATGCCGTAGCGCTCCTGGATCTTGCCGACGAG